>MU868358.1:218802-229544 GCA_036418205.1 Ostertagia ostertagi
TGACAGTAGATTTCATTGGAGATCCTTGAAACAAACAAATTATTTCTATTGATATGTCCTCATTGTTGCACTACTAATATGTAGCCATTTTTGAAATACCCTAAAATCCCATAGATAAGAGCGGTCCATAGATATTTTTTCAAAAATAAAATAAAAATAAAAATATTTTTTCAAAATCATTTTTTACCGGTAAATTAAACCGCTCTTATCTATGGAATTTTACTGATCGAATGGGCTCTTCAAGTTCTATCCAGAGATCAAATTCCGGCATTTCTAGAGAGATTCCGGCAGAAATTCCGTTAAAATCGCTATTTTTCTATATGAATTGTTTATTAAGTGGGCGGGGTTTAGAGTTGAGGGGCGGAGCTTCTTCTAAACTTCTTCTCCGATTTTTATTTATCCATCCATCAAGTTAGAGGGGTGACTGCATTCAATTTCAATTTCATTCCAATTCATTTTTCACCGGTAAATTAAACCGCTCTTATCTATGGGATTTTAGGGTACTAAAAATCCTAGCTGAGTATACATCGTATGCTATACGAAGTTATTTTTAGAGCAGCAACAGTCGAAATTGATTTCGCATGAGCCTTAAACTAGGAAGATTATAGAAATAGGAAAAGGTGGCGAATCACGATGACATCACTTGTAAGAGTGATATGAAAAGACTGACGTTTTCGAGGACCTGTCAAGGGATTTTGCGTAAGTATTTTTTCTCGAGAATCGGTCTCAAATAGCGATTGTTCACGAGCAGAAAATTTGGCTCCGAATTAGTTGGATATGGGGTGGGGTAGGTAGAAGTCACTGCGCGACGTCGCGAATATTCGATCTAACCGCCCAACGCACGAGCTGTTCGCTAAGTTTGAAACTGCTGGAGCGCAAACTGTAGAGCAGATTGTGTACAACATATTACCTGTGAGGGGAGGAAACGGCGTAAAAGTTTCTAACTTGAACAGTCCGCCGCATCCGGCGCAACAACATTGTGGCGCGACGTCGCGGCATGACTTCTCACTACACAACTGAATAATAACAGCCATCAATAACTAGTTTCAAGGCGGCTACTACAAAATATTGTATATAAAGGGGCCTGGAAATTTATCTATTGAAGGGGCCTGGAATGATTCAATAAATACAAAATAAGTGCAGATAATTCATTAATTGAATGAATTCACTATATACAAACAAAGAATAAATTAGCGAAAACACTTCGCGATATAGAATATGAAAACGAGAAAAACTAGCGAGACGACAAGAGTTACTTGTTCAAAGCTACCGTAACTGTCATACTGTAGATTTGCGAGATTCACATTACACGGATACGATCAGTATCGGGGAATTTGCTAGCCATGTGATCGATGCGGTTTCAGCTCGATCTCGGGGCTGATCTTGTTCTTCTTTAGCGGTTCATCGTTCGACGTGTCCTTGATCGGTTCCACGTGACGGACACTAAACATGATATACAGTAATCACATCCCGTACAGTATACACTTTGTATTCGCAGCCACGTGCTTGTCCACTGCGGACTTCACAACACAATAAATCACGCGTCCACAAGTGAAACTGTTTTCTACCAATGAATGATTAGCCGGTTGCATTTTTAATTCTCGCTAATTGCGACTATCATATCGACTGTGAGCTACCACTGCAACCTACTAATTATCAGGTTACTTGGATGCTGTCGTCACTCGTGTTGCGAAGCCCTCTGTAATCAGAATCTCCTTGGTCGGAGGATACGAAGGGCATTTTTAGCAAGTAACTAATTCTATTGCAGGGTGTTCTCGAAAATAGGTTGTGGAGGGAGCCGAGAACTAGGTTAATTGACTAGTAGCATGATTCAGTTAGAATGGTCGTATTTTGCTGCATTATAACCCTTACCCAAGTGTCATACCACAAATAGTAATATAAAAACTTCTACATAGAAAGAGGTAGATCTGCGAATGAAAAAATGGCACGTATTATCACCCTCTAAGCGTTTGTTTATTTAGGAAAAATAATACCGTGTCTTTCACTAGTTGAATTGGTTTCCATCTATCCTCTGGAATGACGCTAAGACGTTTGGCAGTAGGACGCCTAGAGTTGTCTTGGCAGCAAGTACGGATTGTTTACAACGTTTCAAGATGTCTGTTGTCGCTGGAGACAATGTAAACATTGTCAGGCTCCGTTCAGCTTCTCCCCACCAAAAGACAGCTTAGCCTCAAATAAAAGCCTTTAGAATGCTACACTTTTTCTATTAGGTCGATGCGCAATCCTCTTGGCGTATTTCGATTTTTTATCTGATTTATTCCCTTATTTGTTTATTTTTTCTTCAATATACTTATTCAAATTTGTATGACTGCTATCAGCAACATATATGTCGCCGCATCGGTGTTCAACGCCTCTTCATTAACCCATTCGTGACAATGTCAGCCACCGGTGGCTGACAAAGCTCTCACTCGGGACAATGGTATTACTGTGGCTGCAGGGCTTGAAATGGAATTTGGAAAGTTTTCTTCCATGAAAAGAATCTTCATACCCTCGCTCATCTACGCCAGCCCTGGGCAGAGGAAATCTCCCTCCACTCGGAATTTTATTGAAGAAAAATCTCCTGACGCTGCTGCTATTGCGCAATCCTGCGCGGTCGCGAATGGGTTAAATTATGGTCAAAGATGTACTGGATTTTGATTTTGATAACATGATGTTTACGTAAGGTGTCTTTCCATGGAAATGGACCGGAGAGAACAGCAGGTGGACATCCACTAGCACGAGGTCACGGCTAAAAGGGGATGAGGAGGAACTGGCCGTCAAAGAGTCTTCAAGTATTCCTGAACCTTCTTCGCAAGCAGGTTGAATAGTGTCACAAAAAAATGATTTTTTTTTCTTGTTTCCTTCTAAAGTTGAAAGCGTTGTGATAAATTTGAGGGCTCAGGTTGACGTCTTCATTCACTGTGCCATCTGCACGTAGTAGTTTCCAGTGATCAGCTCCTCTCCTATCACACCGGAAATTCAAGAGGACCTGATTTGGGCGAAGTGAAACCTCAACAGTCAGAACTACCAAGCCGTTTGAATAGACTACCGCCGCTTGTGGCATAGTTAAAGGAATCTTAGGCCGATGTCAGACTTTGCGAATCGCGCGATTCGCTAGCGTCCGCGGTCGCGTTGCGGTACCAGCCAATTGAGTGATTCACTGGCCGCGACGCGACCGCAGACGCTAGCGAATCGCGCGATTCGCAAAGTCTGACATCGGCCTTCACGGAAAGAGTGATCATTTTGTCTTGTGTGTAGGATTAGTATTATCGAAACTAACGCTTATGTTCCGTTCTTTTTGCTATGCTCATGAGGCTAGGGGCCTAAGGGGTATCGTTTTTCTGTGGTAATGGAGGCGGAGCTTTTTCCGCGGAAGATTCCTTTAACACTCTGCACCTACCTACTTCTCATTGCCGGCAGACATGGGAAGCCAACGGGAACATGACGGTATCAGATCGTGTCTGAACTTAATTTGGGCTCAGGGCATTTGAGCTCGAAGCTCCAAATTTCGTAGTCCTTACGAGTCTATGAAGGTTCACCATCAGTGCCGTCACCTTGTCGCAACGAATTGTTCTGCCAGAAAAAATCGATAGCCTATCCAGGTGTATTTTCAACGGCGTCGAGTCAGGGTCAACCGTCACGTTGGACCAATTTCGAAAATTTTACGACCCCCCCCCCCCTTCTAGAGGGCCTCGATACGACCCCCCTCAGGGTTAACCCTCACGACCATCCTCCACCACCCTCGCCTGCCATCGCCATCATGGGGCGATTCTATAGTATTTGATTCTGAGACCAGTCGACACAGCCCAACTCCGCCCACTTTTCCCTCCAAAATTGCCGTCGAGCGGAGGAAGGACCCTTTTCGCACTCAAAATCCCAGCCAACAACCTAATACGCTCTCCGTTCCATAAAAAATCATCCCCTCCCGTACTGTAACATTGACGCTACCTCGCGAAATACGACCCTCCCCCACCTCCTTCCTGGACAAAGTTCAACGGACGGTTGACCCTGCGTCGAGTAGAGAGCACTGAGGTTGTCGGCCAGGATGGTTGGATTGAGGATCACCTTAAAATAAAAAAGCTAACCATGAGTGGAGTGAGCTCCCCGTGCACCGTAGATAGAAGGATCGCGCCCTCGTGTATCTGGTCGTTGGCCCTCTAAACGCCTGGCGTTTAAAAGACCCTACAACTGTCATGAAAAAATAGAGGCTCTCGAGATTCTGAAGAAGGTGGAGTCTTAGCCAAAGCGCCATGCAAATGAGCTGGCCGCCTCTTCGGGTAGGTAAGCTTGTACGCCCAGGTGCCAAGTCATGTTGCAGAACTTCAATGACTTTCAAAGGAATTTTATAGCAATAAATGAAAAGCGGTCCAAAAATGCACCAAGTAATATTTTTGAAAGGTTGGATTGAAGATGATGGAAAAGAAGAAGGAAATTCTGTTTGAAGGAACTTGGATGCAGCATCCGCCCTTCAGAAGCAGGCTAATGAACTCGAGTGTCGCGTTTCTGCTTCCGAGCCTGAAAAGCGAGCAAGGTTAAAAAACTGACGAGAGTTCTGTACATGCAGTTTTAGTACATCTCCAATATTTCGTTAGGTTGTAGCAAGAACTTCTATCGAATTTAGCACAAGTGTCCACAATCGACTTCGAGCCGAGTTAGGGCCGGCCAAGAAAGCCGATGCTTATTTGTATTTTTCAGTCAATTTATCGATCTACGAACCGAAGATAAATTCAATAAAATAAATGAATGAAATAAGATTTGTGGTGAATGAGTATGTACTTAGAAAATAAATGAATAAAGGACTTTCATCACCCTGTTTTGGCGTTCAAAGGCTGCCCAGATAAAAAAATAAACTTTATTCTTAGGTTTCATTCACGAGTCTCTAAAAAATGTGCGAAACGACTTTGGAAAGCCCTGATAAACCCATCTATGTGAAGAGTCGTATCATTTGCAATTGAGAACATCTTCTAAGTGCTGTGCGTGAATTCTATTCAAAACCGTAATCTGGTTAGAGACAATTTTCGAGAGCGCGAAAACATACGCTCTGGTTCCGAAATTCAGGTGCTCGTCGAGTGCAGACCACACACACAAGTGACGACGGCCTCCACAAAATGTTTTTCTGCCAATGAAATGATTAGCCTGTTGCAGTTGTATTCTATCAGTTGTCACTAATTACAACTATCATTTACCAACTATCAGCTATCACTATGAACCACTAGTTACCAGATTTACTTGGCGTCGTCACTTGTGGTGTGTGGTCTGCACTCGACGCGCACCTCGTTCTCGAAAGCAATGGGAAGCGAAGCCAAATGGTTTTGTTATCACAGGCATAGTCTGATGACCAGATTTGTGATTGGAACACTCCTAATACAACGTAGAAGTGACCGAGTGAATGTGTCCTGCTCAACACCGTGGGTGGTCCGAAGATTGGCTCGATTAACCATGTTGATTGGGGAATAATAATAGCGAACGATTAGGTGCCATTGTCTCCTGACGAGGTAATGCTTGCGAAATGAGATGGGCTTGAGAACTTACCTGAACTCAGGGACGCTTTGGAAATTTATCATAGCAGTACGGTGTGATGTAAAAATAAAAACATCAGGTGATTAGAACGAGCGAATTTACTCGAAGAGAATGTTGCTACATCTTACAGAACATACAGGAGGCCAAGAAAAGAGTCACTTTCCTCATGGCTCAAATCAGCAAACTTCGTCGCACAGGGTCAAGCCGTTGATGAAAATTTTATGGCAGAATATTCCGCTGTCCCTCCATAAGCAGAAGCAGGCCCTCCTTCACTGCCCTCACCGTCTTCAGAATATGACGTCATCTGCCATCGTCCGTCGAGCTTGAACAGGCCTACCGTACTCGCTCCATTCCGAAGCAGCTGCAAAATTTCTTTAATCGGAATACTAATTCAGTGAGTTCAGTGAGTTTGCAAAGACGTTGTTCCAAGGCAGCGCAAAGGGATGAGCATGTGCCCCTCCGAAGAATCGATCGATACGAGCGGTTTCATCCCTTTCAAGGCTCTCTGTCAATCTAGAGAAAAATGACTTTGTACATTGCAATTTAATACAAGAGTGTCTGGAGCTAAACTCGAACGCAGAGACGCAACTTCATATTCAGGTTCCCCTGACACTAATCACGATCACAGTACCTAGCAACAAGGGAGGTCTTTCAGGACATGAAGCGCTTTTTCGAAATGGTTTTCTGCATGTTGTAGGGGCTCATGCGAGGAACACAGAACCATGATCCATTTTTCCTGAACGCCTCCAGGAATGTCAAAACAGTGGTGAAGAAATGGTCCAGAGTTCGATCCCGGTGATGACTAATTTTTGCAATACAGTTTGGCGCCTCCATGTTGCCACCAGGGCGGTATTCAATCCTTCCCCCAGGGGGATATATCCCCCTACTCTGATTCAATCCTCTGGGGGGACAAAAAAGGGTTGCGTCATAGGACCTAGCATACCTCTGTGTTTCTACCTGCCAGACAGTTAGAGCAGCGCGACCCCTCAGGGAAAGAGTGCTTCATCAGTGGAGGGTAGTCGCGCTGCTCTAACTGTCTGGCAGGTAGAAACACAGAGGTATGCTAGGTCCTATGACGCAACCCTTTTTTGTCCCCCAGAGGATTGGGATATATCCCCCTGGGGGAAGGATTGAATACCGCCCCAGGTGGTACCATTGTCGAATCAGGGGCCGGGTGCAGCAAGCCCCAACGAGGGGATGGGTCCCCAAAGTTCTGTGTCTCCACTCTGTCGATGACGCAACTCTCGTGGTTAAGAATAGGGGAAGAGTCCAGAGATGCAGAGTTTAGGGGACCCATCCCCTCGTTGGGGCTTGCTGCACCCGGCCCCAGATGTCATTGTCGTGTTCTGCGGCAATTTGGAGGCGCCAACATAAATTGCAAAAATTTGTCATCACGGAGGATCGAACTTTGGACCATTTCTTCCCCGCTGTTTTGACATTCCTGGAGCGTTCAGGAAAAATGGACCATGGTTCTGTGTTCCTCACATGAGCCTCTACAACATTCAGAAAACCATTTTGAAAAAAAAACGCTCCATGTCCTGAAAGACCCCCCCCCCTGCAAGCTCACAGTGGGATCCTTCACTGGAACCTTGACATTGAACCCCCTAAATAAAATTTTGGCAAAAGTACATAAACAATATTGAGATCCAAAAACAACTTTTGGTTTTACAAACTGAATGACTCAATTATATACAAAATCAATAATTTTATTATTATTAAATTTCAGGTTTAAATGGCTTGCACTGGGTTTACAATTTTTGTAAAAAGTTTGATAATCTAAGATTCTTCTCGAAAAAGCTAGTTATCCACACTTTCATAATTCTTTGTACAGGTAATCCCTTCGGTTAATCCTCGACATACATGATGGGAGAAGCCAGCGTTGGTCGGCATCGCGGATCAATAATCCAGCTACAAATGTGACAGTATATGAAAGGCAACCCCCCCCCCCTCCCACAGATGATCAACTCTAAGATGAAGAACAGAACATAAACAGAAATAAAGAACATAGATTCCTGACCAGAAACTTTACGCTTACCGTAAGTCAGTTCCTCTAGAATTGTGAGTTCCTCAGTTGCTGGGTTATTGCATGAATCTTGACCAAGAGATTTCAGCCTAAAATTGAACTTCGTACTTGGGTTTTAGCGCTGCATATGATCTAGCTATGACGACTGGAGATCCTTGATCCTTTTACTTGCTTGAATATTCGTTGCTAAATGAGTTGCGGGAGAGGGGGGGGGGACCACGAGGCGATGCAGCGTCCGTCAAGTGAAATGACACTAAACATAAGCCTAGCAAGGACGCTCAAAAGTGCCAAAAGTTGATTTTACGAAATCACAAATCACACGGTCAATGGCCTACCCACGACTTCCTAGCTTGAGGCCATCGCGTTTGAGAAACCGTGCTGCTGCGTGCTCGCTCCCGAACCTCCCATCGCCCCCCCCCCCAACACACTTAGCACCAAACATTCGTAGTGCGAGTTCCTTTCAAGTACTGTGCTACTCCATTCTACTGAAACCTCTTCACTGACAGTGCAGCATCCAGCATCCACGAGCAGCTGATACACCACCGGGCACTGTGTTGCATGCAAACCACCGCGCGCGGGAAGATTTTCAAGCTGCAGGACCCTGCAGCGTTTGTCCGCGCCAGGGTCAACCGTCCGTTGGACAAAGTCCAACGAGGGGGTGGGGGTCGTATTTGGGGGTGGAAAAGAGGGGGGTCGTATTTCGCGAGGTAGCGTTAATGTTACAGTAAGGGATGATTTTTTGATGGAACGGAGAGCGGATTAGGTTGTAGGCTGGCGTGAAAATTTTGCTGTTTCACATTCGATATATACCCCTCCCGCTCGACGGCAATTTTGGAGGGAAAAGTGGGCGGAGTTGGGCTGTGTCGACTGGTCTCAGAATCAAATACTATAGAATCGCCCCCATGATGGCGATGGCAGGCGAGGGTGGTGGAGGATGGTCGTGAAGGGTTGACCCTGAGGGGGGGGGGGTCGTATCGAGGCCCTCTAGAAGGGGGAGGGGGTCGTAAAATTTTCGAAATTGGTCCAACGTGACGGTTGACCCTGGTCCGCGATTCATGCAAGTGGATAGGTCAGTTGACAACAGTCCGTTTGAACTTTCAAAAGGTAGGGGATAGTGTCAGCGTTGGGGGAGGAAGACGTATTTGGGGCTGTCCAAGGTTACCCATCTTTTGGAAAAAGCCGAACGCGCGGTCGCATTCGTGAAATGAAGGAGCCGTGGTTGTGGGTAGAGAGGGTCGTATAGCGGACCCCTTCTGGAGCTGATGCTGGCGGGGGTCGTAAAATTTTTGAAGTACGATCACGATGATTGGCCATGTTTGGGTTCCCACTCTATCGGTGTGCAAGATCATGCCCATTCGAAGACTTCATTATGAAAGGAACAAATGGTTCCAAAATGAGCATCATTCGGTGGTCTGAATCATGGATCACCTCTTTACGTAAGATTTGAATTCAGTGGGAAAAGTTGGGGGGCTAAGTTGGCGTCGCCCTCTGCGCCCGAGGCTCGGAAGAAAACTGACGGCGACTTTCTAATGGTAAGACTTATTATCGATCCATTCGCAAGGGGCGGAGCATTGGGGGTTGATTGACCCTTTTAGAATGCACGAATTCAGAATAGTAGTGACATTTCGAATGCGGTTCGGCCTTTATTATGGCCTTGAAGGCCTGTCGAAGTGCCAATCGCTCTTTTCCTGCCAAAGAAATTTGGTACCAATTAGCCGACCTCAAGTAATGGAAGCCTTGGCCAGCCTGATCAACGTACAAGATGCAGGATTCCATCCCTGGACCCTACTAAGAGTGGTGAACGGCGCCATTTTCCACTAAACTACTTCTGCCTGCTTCCATGGCTGTAAATCCCAGTAACATTTCATAAACAAGTTGCAAAATCACTCTGAATAGTTCAGGGGAGAAAACAGCTCACCAGCAGCGCGGTCTCGAAAACGTGCCGGTACGTCACGGCGGATCGCCTTCTGCGAGAGGACAAGCACGGCAAGCTCCCCTCCTGCCACTTCGTCGGATAGAAAGAGGTTGATGCTACCAATCAGCGGTCACATATAGATAATATCTCCGGGCTATGAAATCAGAAATCCTTTTTGAAAGTACGAAAATAACGCCTTCATTTGTAAACCCTTAGATTACGCAATTAACTCATTGTAGCCCGCGTGCATCACCGGGTATGCAGCTCGATATTAAGCTCTCCTCAAACCTTTTTTCATTACTTCTGTAACTATGAAGTTCCACTAGTGCCTTGAATCCACTAAACACCTCTATCTTCAATTTCAATAAACTTTTGGAACTTCAATTTGCACAACCAGTGCCTCAGTTTGAACCCTCATAAACTGTTTAACAATAAACTCAATGGCTACTAATTACTGAATATATTTTCTGATGAGAAGCCGAGCAAAAAATAGCAAGAAGCGAAAAAAAAACGAGAAAAAGTAGAACAAAGAAAGGACAAAAGCAATACGTTGCCAGCGCAATGAAACAACAACGAACTACATACATGTGGGTCCCGTAGCAAAAATTCCAGAAAATGTCGCAATGTGATATGTGCATCGCCGGGTGTGCACGGAGGTGATGAGCTATCACATGTGTCACATGTGCCGAAATCAGTCGGGCGTTTTGACTTCCATTCCTACTCACTACCCCCTACTTCACGGTGGAGTTAGAGTGCTATAAATATGTAATGCATTCTATCAGTGGTAGTGCTTTCCCATTCCAGTTTCCTTGGCGCCGTTGTGACGTCACCAGTACGCGCCGCATCAGCGTCACCGGTGAGCTTTCCTTGGCGCCGAAGAAGTCCTCCTGTCACCTTCCACATATCTCGTTCGAACACTCCCGTGTCGATAAAATAACTGAAGAGAGAGTGTACGCCTTCTTCGCTGGTCTGAGAATACTCCTCTCCCAACATCGCACGATCATCCTGTCTTTTACATCTTTTTACACTTATGTGTTTGACACTTTGCGGTTAGCTAAAGTTTTAGCCTATGATTTCTCAGGCTTTTGCCTACATTATAGGGCTGCGGTGGTGAGTCGCGTGGCTTGCGCACGGTCAGTGGATTAAGCCTCCATTCGAGTCTTGCCCAGCCATCCAAGCCAGCTGTCCCTCCGTACCTGACGAATCGACGCCTGGTTCGTTTGAAGAAAAAATACCAAATTGCTAGCACAAATATAAGCTTAATAATTGGCAAATGTCACTGCG
>MU868358.1:229644-263625 GCA_036418205.1 Ostertagia ostertagi
CGAACGTGCGCGTATGCTGCGGCGCGTGTTTTACCACGATGAAGGTAAACAGTTTATCTAATGGTTATTACAGTTCTCTGAGCGGTAGAACATGGTTTCTGGTTTACCTCTCACTGTGCCATTCATCACAATAATTGTTTCGTAATTAATGGAATTACAGAAATGCGGAAGGACCTCCTTACTATTGTGCAGTTGGGGTTCGCTTTCTTTACTGTGTTTTCCGCTTTCAATTCCCAGGGTTTTATTGAAGTAAGTAAGTTCATACAGCTGAACCTTAAAGGCAAACAATCTATATTGGCGTAGTATTTCAGATTTCGGTGTTGAGAAGCCTCTCTCAGCATGATCCATCGTCTGGAATCACCTCGAATAGCGGTTATTACAGGTATTTTGCCTTTGCATTGAAAGTTTAGCCCTCCTCATGTAGCTCGCTTGAGTGCTAAAGCCAGAAGTTTTCAGTCTGGCTATTATTTACCTGGTCTTCACTGTTTGCAACCTCTTCGCGCCCCCGATAATTCATGTCCTCGGGGCCAAGTGGGCACAGGTAGATTGAGTTTAGCTGAGTCATCGATACCGATCGTAAAGTGTGCTTACAGGTTCTCGGAGCAGCTTGTTACACGTCCTTCATGATTCAGTTCTTATTTTTAAACGCATGGAGACTTTATTTTTTCTCTGCAGTATTGGGATTTGGTGCTGCAGGTCCAGTACTTTTCTTCTAACTGTTAGCCTGGTTTTGGCTGCAGATCTTGCTCTTTTAATAGTCTTCTATGTTCATTTCTACTTTCTTTAGTAATTTGGACGGCAAATGGCGCTTATCTGGTACAATTCTCCCGAATTGGAAAAATGGGCCGAAACAGTGGAGTCCTGTGGGCAATGTTACAGACATCTCTAGTCGCTGGAGCGATCTTTCTGTTTTTCGTCCTTAGCTATGGGTGAGAATCTCTTCCTTATATTCCTGAAGGACCTTCATCCAATTGTGTGCTTTTGATTTTGTTGGGATGTTTGTGCCAAAAATGCTTGTGATTGGTCAATTACTGGCGCTCACCAATCACAAGCGAATTTCGCCCTTTCCGCGCGTGTACAGCCCACATTTAGTTTGATGTAGATGTGTCGGCCATCCTCTCAAGTGTCTTCCGAACGCACTTTTCAGCGACCTTTTCTCGTCGTATCGATTCCTCTACAGCGCTTTCGCAGTCGTTTCAAGTATTGGAATCGTCACACTTTGTCTTCTACCATCTAGCCCACCTGTTAATTGTGAGTGAGCTTTGTCAATAGATCGGTTTCACACTTTGCATGCATGATTTGGCGAGATTTCACGGTCTATATTGCTGTCGTGAGTTTGTTCTAGTAGACGAAAGCCTCCAAGATCCACTTTTTGATGAAAATGCGGATGAGCTGGATGTTTCAGCTCCTGTCGACATAACTTCAACGAGGGATTGGCGCGAGGAATTCAGTAGTTTCTTTTTTGGAACTATATTGGGACCGTGTCCGGGATGCTTGACTCTTGTAGAGCACACTTTCTCGCTTCTTGCCACCAGAGACATGATGCTTTTATCGGTATGTTTCCTGTACAGTGGTATCGAAACATCTTTCTATACAGGTACGGTTTTCTAGTTTATGGTTGTGATTTGTTGAACGAATTTGATAAGTTTTCAGGAGTGTATACAGCATGCCTTTCTGCAGCGACCGCACTGAATGGAGGCTCCGAGAAAATTATCGCATATGTTGTGTCTGCGAGGCGCTAGGACGTGAGCATCAGATGGATAATATCGTCTCAATGGGCTCCTGGAGGTTGACTTTTTCTCTGCTTCGTTCTAACCCGCCATTCGTTATTGGTTTGTTATTCAAGATACTCTTCATGCCAGTTATCGGCTGTAACAATGGTGGCCTCCCTTGGCCGTAATGTTGATTTACTGGTGCCGGTCCGGGAACTTTGCTAGACAGCTCGGCAGTGCGCCCCTCCCCACTCCCAATTCGGCTCTCACTACGGGGGCTCGCTATACGCGGTAGATCCAGCGGGGTCGAAGTGCAGAAAGGTAGCGCAGGGTCACTCTAGTTGGCTTAGCGCAGTCGAAAGGTCAACGACAATCCGGGGGGGGTCGTACCTGGTTGAGTTTGTAGGAGGGGGGGTACCCACCTTTTTAGTTGCTCGAAATCACGTGGGTGGGATTGAGGTGAAACTAAGATTCCGTGGGTAGTAGGCTGGGCGAGTGGAGGGCGCGCAAGATAAAAATTTGCCGTTTCAGCCGGGACTCTCCATGGCGTATTATACCGCCGCCGGGAGAAAGGACAGCAGTGAGATTATAGGGTAAGTAATCCAGCTGGTGGCAGAGTAACTTCGAGACCGGGCTGAGAGAGTCACTCAGTGTGCATACATATTAATTGGTAATCTTACCGTTTTCAGCATGACAACGGTGGACTGCATTGTTTATACCCCTCCCCACTCGACGCATTTTTGGAGAGGAAGTGAAGTGGGCTGGGGTGGTTTCGCTCGCCAAAGGCCCGTCGCCAGATACGGGAGGTACTTAATGACCTAATATAGCACGGAGTCATGGTCGGCTCGAGGGTCGAGCAGCGCCGAAGCGTCCAACGTCACAAAATCACCTAGGGAGGCGGCGGTTCGTAAAAAATTTCAGGACAAAGTAACAAACAATAGGGTTGCCGGATTGGGGATGCGATAGCACGCGAACGAGCCTGCGAAATAATTGAAAAGCTGCTCATCAAGTCGCCAACGTCTGCCAAGTTAGCGTTTATTCAAATCCCGCACGTGTTCGCCAGCCACTACCGACCCTCGCTCGCGCTCGCCGCGGCCGCGCCCAAGTGTGAAGAAAGTGGGGGAGCTGCTAAAGTGCTTATTGCGATCTTCGCTTTGTAGCGCGCTATGCATATGTGGTGTGTGGTTGATCACTCCCTATGACCGGTTCAACTTATTTCAAAATTTACTGCACAATATGTGAGTTGCTGCATCCGAAAAAAGAAAGTAGAGTAGGGAGACGTCGGATTATGGAGAGAACAATTGAAACTCTTAAGCATTTTTAAAAGCGCATTGCGCATATAGGCGGGGTTTGCTGTTTTCTTATCTGTTTGCCGTTTTTCGTACGTTAACACGTTGACGACAGCCCCTTATGCGTGTACCTCGGCAACTTTTTGTTTATTTTTTTCACAATCGTCATAACTTCTTCAATAATTCCACTACTGGTAATTGACTGCACAGTTTTCGGATAAGATAACGCATGCACACAGTTTTGAAATATGAAAAAGGCCAAATAAACCAAAAAAACTAGCCAGAATCGGGTGAAATTCTGACGCGCATGCGCGTCATGCTGTCGTCAACGTGTTAAGGAGGGGCTGATCAGAAAGGGCTCAATTTTTGGCTTCATGATCGCTTTATGATACATAATGTGCTTTTGAAGATGCTTGACCTTTTCATTTGTGACAATTCTACTTTCACTTCCATCCCCAGTCATTCAAACTCAGGCAGTCGTGGAGTAAACCTTCAAGGGTTACAGCATCCACAACGAAAAGCTAGTACGCTCGCCGTGAACTATTACAGAAAATATAGTTCGTTACACTATGTATTTTACTCGGAAATCGTCAGTTGTTCCATCGCATTGTTGTAGAATCTATCGAAAAGGTTTTTGTTGTTTAGGTGGTTTACTATTTGGTGTGTTTCCTCGCAGTAACAGTCTGAATCGCTCACAGATCGTCATTCTTGGCATGATTCTTCATGTGACTGCATTCTTTTTATGCTTCCTTAATCTTCCCATGGAGGCTCCTCTGCATAAGACATCAGCCATCGGGTATATTGAACCAAGGTAAGCTCGAAACATTCATTTCCTACTACTGTTTTATGGTGCTATAAAGTTCTTTGTTGTTTGGTCCCATCATCAGTGCTGCACCATCATTGATTCTTTCAATTGAACTGGGTTGAATCAAGGGTTTATACGCTCCAGTGGAAGTTATGAGTTACTGTCTAGTTTTTGCCGGCGTCTTTTAATATATGCTTTACCAATGCACCATTATTCGATCTTACTTTCATGCTTTATCGTAATTGCTGCTTTCAATTTCGTACTAGTATTGTCGTATTGTAGCGTTTTCGTCGCCATTGTGACTGGTTACTTCCTTGGTCTTGCTGATTCGTGCTGGAATACTCAGATTTACACACTCATTGGTGTCGCATACAAGGACGAGTCATCGTGTGCTTTTGCCCTTTTCAAGTTTTTCCAGGTACGGTTTATGACACTTGGTCGAGCAAGAATCTCACCGAGATTTTAGTACTTTGCAAATATGATTTATGTCCAATAGATCTTACTATGGGGCCGCTTTCATGCTTAAGGTTTTGGGGTAATAGGAGAATAGGCGAAGATGGGCAGCTTCCAGGTTTGAGAGATAACCAGATTAGGTGACCCAGCAGAAGGATTGCGAGCTAAGCCTCGACTTCAAAATAGGTGTCAGTAGCCTGATTTCTTACTGTCCTATTTCCCCAATCGTCGTGTATCTAATCTTTTCAGCTGAGTCTCCTGCCCTCCTGATCCTCTGTCCTCCGATTGTGATTCTCTTTTAATCTATTCTCTTCTCTTAATCTCGTGATTTTCTTCTGTTCAAATTCGTTAATATGAATTCCACTTGAAGCAGTATCGTGCGGTATACGTTGTGGGCAGAGTCAACCCTGCGTTGCGCAGTTCGCAACGGCACGTTGAGAGATCCTCAACGCACGCTGTATGGGCGGAGACACAGACGGCTCGAGCATGCGAGTGTGAATGTTCGCGCGAGAGAACGTGTCTAATCGGGCGAAACTGCGCAACGTGGGGTGGGTAATAAGATGCACAAAAGTACATCGCACGAGGGAAGATGTTTTCACGGAAATCGGCTCGGACATATCTACCGTAAGTTAGGGTATTTGTTCTTTCTTTTCATGCATGTAGTGGTCAATCATAACTGCCAAGGATTGAAATGCTCATAGTCGTCCTACTTGTGCATTTAAAAGTTACATTTTGCCGGTAGAAAACTTGTTTTCAGAGGTTCTCTTGAATTGTTTTTGTCTGCGATCAGTGACTCTCTAACAACAGCTGTTTTTAGTCACTAGCGGCGTGTGCTTCCTTCTACTACAGCTCCATCTTGCTGCTTCACTGGCAGCTACTCATGTTGTGTCTTGGAGCAGCAAGCGCAGCCGTCTGCTTCTTCATGGTTGCACTCAAGGCCGAAGAACAAGTGGAAGTGGATTAAGGTCGGTTTGGTTCTGTAAACACAACGGCGGGGGAAGTATGCCTGTCGATTTGTGATCATTTTTCTCCCATGCTAGTTCATAAATCGGGCTTCGTAATCTCATTCCTCTTGCAGCCAGGTTGACTGGAAGCCAGTACAGGTAAAAATGAATTTTGATTAGTAGTTTCCTTGTTATCGAATGTTTGTAGTATTTTTTGTTTCTTTTTCATCAAGAGTTTTTTAAAATCTGTTTCACTTCTTTCAAGCATATTACTTCTTTTTTCTACGGTTATTATTGCAAATACTTTTAAGTCTGAGAATGACACTTTAGATTTTGTTATGATGTGTAGTAATGAATATAATAATAGTGTAAAGAGCATGACTATTGTTAAATTTTGAACCGTTTTTTTTTGTTGCATCATGTTTCCAGTTTTTTCTTCCCGGTCACTTTGTTAATCGTAAGCTGAGAGTTTGTGTATATGTGTCTTGAATAATGGATACGAAGTTCAAAAGCTCTCTTAAAACAGTTCTTTGCAATTTTTTCATCACTTTTGCTGTGAATAGTTGCTTTTCTGTGTCACAATGTTATATTCATCATCGGATAAGTGCTATGGGTGATGTCGTGGATTTGCTTTTAGAAAAGTTTATGTGATGCATATTTTCTAATTGTTGTGTGGTATTAATAAATTTTTTAAACCGCTATGTTAGTAAAGTATTTTCTTAAGGAAGTCGGGTTACCTGTACTGATCAGACCATGGCTCTAAAAATAGGGCTTGCGATTTTTGTGAAAAAAAATAGGTTCGGAAGGAATTATCACGTTTCCCGCCGTGCTCAACTACCCTGTCATTTTCGGAGGGCTAAACGTCGGATGGGATAGCTAAAGCGTAGTCCTTGCGCTGAAAACGGCTGCTCCTATTTATTCCAGTACAACGGTCTACGCAACGTGTTGGTCCAAGCCTTCTTTATGCTTTTTCGTGTTTTCTCTATACTGATGGCCTTGTCTTTTTTTTATCGTAGAACTCTCCACCTCACCGGTACGAGTGTCACTAATTCTAACGTTTTCGCTTGCTCCTTTGCTCCTTTTTCTCATTGGCGGTATCCATTGCACTGAATGCAGTGAAGACTTTCATTTCGATCTAGGTAATTACCTTTTTAGTCACGAAATATGCTCGTGGTTTACCGCACGGCTTCCGACATCAGATGTGCGTCGGGTGCAGACCGTACACCACAAGTGACGACGGCCTCCAAGCAAATCTGGTAAAAGTGGTTCATAGTGATAGCTGATAGTTGGTAAATGATAGTTGTAATTAGTGACAACTGATAGAATACAACTGCAACAGGCTAATCATTCATTGCAGAAAACTTTTACATTTTGAGGAGGCTTCTGTGGCTTGCACTCGACCCACATCTGTTTTCGGGCTACACCACGGCTATTTTGTGATCAAAAAAGTAATTATCTGGATCGAAGACAGCGTTCATAGTTCGCGATCGTATGTGAGATCAGGCAATTAGGCGATTTAGCGATTAGTCTTTAAGGAGTAGGATAAGTATCTATCAGGCAACTAGGCCACTGGCGACTTGACCAGCAAGACTGCATGCTTATCGATTGGTTGCTCCGCTCACTAAGCGATTTTACTAACGTAAGAGTCTTTACCTCAGCTTTGCTCAGAACAGTAGTGATCGTCTCAGAAGTTTCATTCGAATGAAAGAATGAATAAAGATCTCGGCCGTTCGAACGGATTCCAGGAATGATTATCTGAAACGTTTTGAATTGTGCGGAGATTGAACTGTTTGAGAGTTCAAGACGATGTGAAGGCTCACTTTTACACGAGAGCGGAAATGATGGTTTTGTGTCAGTGCAGTGGAATCATTGGATTGTTTTAAAGCAGGTTCATCACATGAGCTTCTGAAATTCAAGGGTTCTCATTATTTGAATTTGAAAGGAAAATCGCTCGCGAGCTGAAATACGTGAATCTAAAAAAAACTGTGTTCTGCGAGCTTTTCATTGTTCTTGGAATGGATTTTGGCGCTATTGTAAGATGCAGGGACACCCTCTAGGACCAAGCCTAGGAGAGGGCAGGAACTTCGAGGAATTAGCAGATGCTCACAGCACTATTCTTAGTCTCCCCTCCGTCAGTTTAAGCATAGTAACGACTTGAAACGAAATGAGATGTTTCTCAATTCGATACAAAGGCGAGGCATGGAAAAGAAGTTGGCTTTTGGCCGGCTATGTATAAGCCGACGCAATGAAAGAGTCTGGTTAAGGCGAGCGATTTCAGAGAGTAGAGACAAATCGATCGATAGAATAGGATGGAGTGTGAGATGTGAATGTAGTAAGTCAAAACGCCTGAAAAAGTTTCTAGTGAAGGCACTCCCAAGAACCAAGTGGAAGCATCCCCGTCGCCAGCATCTGTGAAGACGTCCGTGGGCACTTTGAACGCGTAGCAGCCCTTTCGATTTTTCGAATTTTTTTTACCAAAACAAAAGCAATATTTCTGTTCTTTTCATTCTTATCGTGGATAATGAGTCTCAAGCCAGTGATTTATGGCTGAAATAGAATCATGATTTTTCTCCGTGAAGGAATCCTTTAAGTATGCACAGCAAATATTTTTTTTCGAGAAAGATTCAGTTCGAGCTCAGCCAAGTTATCAGGGTTGAAGGTGGAGGAGAAGAACAACAGTTTTGGCTCTCCTCTTCCATGAGTAAAAGCAAGAATACCTTTCTGCAGGCCCTCTGTTCTCTTCACAGCGTAAATCTGACAGGAACTCTGAGCTCCGTTTAACTTGTTGGGCGTTTTCCATATGGCAGTTTCATCCATCGACCAAATCACCATACATACAATGTATATACAAATGACAGTCAGTGCAAATCTGTTTCGGCGAGTACTCACTCTCATGCGGTTTCTGCAAGATCATCATCTAAGTCCGAATTTCATAAAGGCTCTAAAAAACTTCTACATACATTGTGATTCATTCCTACCACCAGCATCACTTGGTAAACTCTTGTTCGCCACATGAACAAATAGCCGTTCATGGCGCTCACACGGGAGATCCCTTAATGGCCCTACAAGTCAAAATTGTTTCAGAATCGATGAGGAATTCGTCTGAAGCCCCTTTTCCTTCGCCTGAGCACAATCTTAAGCAAAAAGATGCCATTTGGCATCTAAACACATCGTTCAAAACAATGACATTGTGACTCACTCGCAGTCACGTCACTGAGTGCACGTGAACATTTCATATTGCGATGAGATTCCCGTTTCAGCGTAAAGTCATTGAATTCCTCATGCATCAGCGGCACTCGCACATTTCATTAAGAACACAAGTCATACATTGAACAAATTTTCACAAGCCGTTGCCATCATTTTCACAAACAATTTATTTCACACGAGTTCAATTACGACAACGAAATTTATTCTTACCAGCTCCGATCCTCGCGCCGGGCGGTAAACAGCAAAGCAAAACTAGAAATATGAATGACCAGCATATTTACACACCTGCTATCGAAAGATGTTCATTAGAAGCATCTTGCACAAGAAAGCGAGTTCTTTGTCTAAGTTTTGAAGGAGAATTTCATAAGGAAAATCATCCATTCATTGCAATAGACAAGTAGTTAATGGTATGTATGAAAGAAAAAACCATGAGAAATGCTCAGAAGTCGAGAAATGGGACCCCCCTTGATGCGCCTCTCATCGGTGCTGCCCTCTTCAACACTAACGCTCTCTCCGCTAAACAGCTAGAGGAAACAGGGAGGGAGGGGGGGGGGGGTTGTATCGCGCCGATAGGGTCCAAAAGTGCCACGCAAGGCAATGATACGTTGTGGGCATACCCTTTGATGCGAATTGCGTAACGGTTCCCCTCTTGAGGAGGTCCGCATGTCTCTCCACTAGGTACATTCCCTCTTCATACAAGGGAGGTCGTTCAGGGTGTGCCAAGCTTTTTCAAAATGGTTTCTTGCATGACATTGGGGCACATATGGGGACCACAGAAGCATGGTTCATTTTTCCTGAACGGCTCTCTGAATACCAGAAAAGGGGTCCCTAGTTCGATTCCTCGTGGTGACAAGTTTTTGCATTTCGTGTTGACGTTTCCAAATTCGCGCAAAATGGAGTTAGCATGAATAATTAGTACCAAATTCATGATTAGGAACGTCAGTAACCCTTACAAATAGACTTTGATTGAAAAACTGGTGAAAAAGGTGTGACTAGGGACCCCCTTTTCTGGTATTCAGAGGGCCGTTCAGGAAAAATTAACCATGGTTCTGTGGTTCCCGCATGTGCCTCTATATCATGCAAAAGACCGTTTTGAAAAAGCTTGGCACACCTTCCTTGTAAGGCCCTTCGTCCTTATAGTGGACATTCCCCTTACATGTATTGTGCGTTGTCACAGAAGATCACGTCCAAGTTTTAGCGAAAAAATATTTTTTGCGCGACCGAGAAACAGGCTTTTTGGGAAAAGTCATATCTGAGCAAGCAACTTGCTAACTGCGCGGCTTAATAATCTCATAGTATATGACTGCTGGGCGTGTGCGGCTTACATCCGAGTTTTAAAACCACAACTAACGCATCACAGTCACGTTTACATGTCAACATGTTCTATAAGTTTAGAAACTCAATGGTAATTGTGACATTACGACGGGAATTCAAAAACTTAAAATCTTTATAATTTCGCATCCTTGTTGAGAAGTTGAGTCAGCGCTAATTTCTCATTGTTTTTCTTTTCCTCGCAAAGCAGGACATATAGGACACCAACGTTTGAGTGATGAATGGGGCTTTCCAATGATTTCGCGCGAATTCCTTCAAATCCATCATTCGTAGACAGAATGAACGATCCTTTCCCCTTTCCTCGACTAACGAGAAGTGCATCCGAAACACGCCTTTTCACCCCTACTTTTATTTATTTATTTATTTATTTATTTCAATACACTCAAAGGTGTGCCCAATAAAAAAAAAAAGAATAATAAGTATGAAAGCAGCGAGATATAAACAGCTACACTTGGGGCTCACCATTCGGCTTTAAAAAAAAAGCGGGATAGCGAAGATATAGATGTGTTGTGTCGTCCTGGATGAGGTGGCAGAAAGGATATTGCAGAATTTGAAGTCATTATTAGGTCGCAGAAACTGATATATATATATGTATATCATGCATATTTTTTTGTTCGCGAGCAGGCATCGAAGAAAAAAACTGTCATAGTGCAAAACATAAGTCATAACAAAGTTAACTGCCAAATAAGATAACCAAGCCTGAGACCGCAGCATGTAGGGCGGATGCAGGTTGCATCTCATTAACCTAAACACAGACCCTACTGCTGGCTCAGTGGTGCTTACCTAGTAGTTGACTGTGTTTATATATATGTTTTGTTTCAATGTAATGTGTGTTGATGTCAACTACTTTTAGCGCTGAAGTAATCGAATTTACTGAAATCTGGCTGGATATGATCAAGAAACACAATAGTCGATCACAACACCCCTCAACTACTCCTCGAACATTCTGCAGAAATGAGATGGGGAGATTCTGCCGCGGGAACATGATGCGTCGTTAGCCTTTTGAGAGCGCCTGCGTCAGGACGGCGTCATATTCCGATTAGTAACAGAAGATCGACAAACATTCACTTCTGTATATCCAGGAACACCTTGTTATTATTTTCTACCTGGGAACTCTACCTGTTACTTCTTTTGTGCGACGTGTAGCTACTGGATTCAGCCCATACAAAGTATCTATTATGTGTTTCAGAAAATTCTGTCGTTTCTCGACACGAATCCACAAAGCATGTATTCGGCTTAAACCCACCATTTCGAGTCTAAAATTCCGAGTTAACAAAAACCATTTGAATGCGCTATCCTTCCGCTATAATACGCCGTTTCAGTTGTACGTTTGCTTAGAATGCTGGAGCTCTGGAGCAGGGTCAACCAGTTAACAACGGGGCGGGGGGGTCGTACCTGGTTGAGTTTATAGGAAGGGGGTCGTATCCGCTTCAGTCGCGTGAAAGTACATGTGAGTTTGTGGTGAAAGTGGAGTTTTCACGAGTAGTAGGCTAGGTGAGTTGGGAGCGCATGGGAGAATGGGAGAAAAATTCGCCGTTTCAGCGCGCATCTACACCCCCCTTCCCACTCGACGGGAATTTTGGAGGAGAAAGAGGGCGGATTCGTGTTGAGTGGGAGAATTCAAACTATGTATAAAAAACCCCAGATGAAATATGGTGTCGAGGTCGAACAGAGGGGTCGTACCCCAATCTACCTTGGGAAGGGAATCGTACCATTCCAAAAAATAGGACCGACCTTGCTCTGGAGGCGAGGTCGTTTTAGGAACGGGTTGTGTTTTGAAGCACTTCGCTTCACGGGAGCCATGAGACCCTCGGAAAGGTGACAGTGGATAGACAGAGGACTGCTGAGTAGGATGTTTGCAGCATACTTCCATAGCCCAGCTGGTCCAACTTGTGCAGGGTTGGCGTGCGAATGTGCCGTCCAACATCACTTTTCCAGGCGATGTTCGCGTTGCTCTTATAATGAAGAACGCTGACCCCGTCCGGTGACGTTTCTGGTGAATTTGAGGTAATGTTGAGAGTGCTTCCCACTTTAATATTTTTACCTGATACTGAAGAACATGGCCAGCCGCTGACCTCATGAAAGCTGCCATAACCCTCCTCCAGCACAGTTTAAATTTGCAAAGTTTGTAGAGCTTGATCGCTGTCGATCTATTCAGCAAGCTTCGTGGGCTGTAGAAAAGAATCTCTTCTTCATTGTACGTCGCAAATCAGTAGAAAAGCGAGTCGCTTTTGTCACATAAAACAAGCTAGAAATTTGATGGACGACCCTTCAAATTGGTGATTTGTCGCGGCACGCCCCTATCAAATTTTTTGGACTTTCCAGCTACTTCCGTATAGCTTGGCTCTACAAACCATATACGCCCAGGTTGGGCAGAACCTCCTCTATGGTCCTTACGCACGAGTGCCTCAATCAGAACTTTTGGCTAATCGGTGGCAACGTCCGATATCCGACCACCACTCTTATCATACCAAGGCTCTCGCTTTCGTTACAATAACTTTTGAACTAACATTTGTTGCGAAAGTTCCTGTTGCTTTCAGGTCTATTTAAAGCTAGAAAAAGAAAGTCATGCCAACTTGCTCATCGAGTATACCGCATTCAAAGCTTTGAAAAAGCTATAAGAAAATGTTTGAACAAAGTTGAGCTAAGCTTGGATAGAGCTGGAAAAGCTCTTCAAAATGATATCCATACCGATTGCAGCTTTCTTAGATTTCAAGTGAAATGAAGCATCCAAATGTGGAGTGTCAGAAAACGACAGAACTTTCTGAAACACCTTAGGCCGATGTCAGACTTTGCGAATCGCGCGATTCGCTACTAGCGATTCGCGCGATTCGCTAGCGTCCGCGGTCGCGTTGCGGTACCAGCCAATTGAGTGATTCACTGGCCGCGACGCGACCGCAGACGCTAGCGAATCGCGCGATTCGCAAAGTCTGACATCGGCCTTATTTTTACGCACCCTGTGGTGTTAGTGGTTTGTTCAAGATATGGTTCACCGAGAAATACTCCCATATAGTAAGATGGTAGCAGTAGTATCTTCTGATCCAAGCTGGGGCAGTTAAGAAGCAGATTCCGTGATTAGGTCATTGCATCAAATTCTCCTGTGAATAAGATGCTGACTCCAGAGCAGTAGAGATTGAGCTACCTCGACGACCCAAGACGGGCAGGCTGAAAGATTCCTAAGGGCCTGGAAATTGCAACTATGGCCCTTTCCTGCAATCATGCTCACCCAGTTTTGAAATAACTGCTGTTTTGCTCCCTGCTGTGCTGTGTACAGTTCGTTAACTCAACACCGAGCGCCTCTTACGAATAGACTGATTGTCCGCAAGACTTTCCCACCGCCCTGAAATTGTAGAGACTTTTGTACAACGATCAGTGTTTCTGCATTTTTTCTTTTTTCTTCACTGACAAGTCAATCAGCACCTCTGTTTCATATTTAAACCTCATATTTCTCCCGTTTATGCAATCGCGAATTGTGCCTTTGAAGAAATACATCATTGTGAGCGTCAGAGGTAGAAAAGATGTCATTATTTCTGGGGAAACCCGCCATGAAAATTCTGAACGATCAGAAAAAATTCGTGTTAGTTAGGAGCTCCATCACTATTCACAGAATTTTGATTAGAGATAATTTCGTTCGAACATTTAACTAGCACAGTGTCAAACTTTAGGAATCCAAAACGGTAGATCCAACGCCATGGTTTCGCTGCAATTCGAGGGCTACGAGCAATGCGTCAGCGGTTCAAATGATGAACCAGCGCATTTAGTCGCTATTCGCTGGCGCACTGTTCGTACCCCTCAAGTTAGTCGCCAGCAAATCCATGGATTCATAAAGTTTGACACTGACACAGCTGGAAGAACCCTTGACGACCGAGCGCTGAAAACCGAAGACGGATCGACCCTCGCCTTGAAGGTGCCCTTGTTCTATGTCATTGACGGTGCAGTTATGTGTTTGCAATCGCTTGTGTAACGGCCAATATTCATCTATTTAGGGTCAGTTCTCATACAGGTGGTAAAAATGAAGCTCAAATTGCGGGACACCCACCATCAGTTTCATTAAGGGATCACGTACCCATCAATTGCAATCCAAGTATCCTCACTACGTGAAGAAATGCTTTGTACTAGATAAACCCCCTAAGATAAAAATAACGTCAAGGGTCGTACAAGTCGAAGGAAAACATGCTCGTTTCAAAGGCTAGACCACAATTAAGAAAAACATTTATTCAAAACGATTTGAATGTCGTGCGTAGAACTCTTTCTAGATTGATGGCAGTTGATGCCTACAGAAAATTAGACATCGGTGTGTGAACAAAGCATGAGAAAGAAAACAGACTAGATTATAATTAAAGATTGACATTGCTTCGGTCTTTAGACGCTATCACTGGTTCCACTAAATCACCGGTATCTACATATTGAGGAACAGAAGGCGTTACAAAGAAACTTCACATACATTGACTACTACAAAGTCGACAGATATTGTAATGGTAGCAGATGTGCACAACAGTGGCTGCGGCCGCAACAGGTCCAAACTGCGACTCAACAAAGTAATTGTACAAGGGAATTTACTGAGTTATTAGCATCAACAGACTGTTCGTCTGATCGGCGATGCCCCCCAAGACTATGCCTCGGAGAGCGCAGAGGAACAGACGCCGCGCCGCCGCGTAGCCTCCTCAACCACGCTAGCACCGGAGAGATCGTGGACCTTACGACTACTCGCGGAGCCCATCGAACTCCATGTGAGGAACATCCAAGTTTCTCGGGTATTCCTCCTAATGGAGCCCAAAAAGCCCACGGCTTCCCAGTGAAGCCCCAGCGATCCCTGGCACTCCTCATCGACGAGCTATGCGAGGGAATGCGTCTGGCTCCAATTTGGCGGGGCCGCTCGAGCTCCATGGGAGGAACATCCACATTTCTCGGGTATCTCTCCTTACCCGAGAAATCTCTCCTTACTCCTTAAGGAACCCGAAAGCCCCATGGCTCGCCTCGTAGTCCACACCCGCAATTCTTCGCTTTCTTGCCCAACGAGAAGTGCGAAGGAACAGAAAGCGACTTTTCGCCCTTCGCAGCGCGAAACATTTTCCGCTGCGGGAACCTCAGGTCCACCGCTGATCATCAGTGGACCTGAGGTTCCCGCAGCGAAAATGTTTCGCGCTGCGAAACGCGAAAAAGTCGCTTTCTGTCCTAGTGAACCACACCCCCATCCCCTCACCGGGCTTGCTGCACCTGGCCCCTGGATGCGATTCATCCACAACGAACCAGTACAGCACAGCAGTGTACGTGAAGAAAAGCCCACGACGAACCTTCTTATATGGCGCCCAATGAGATTTTACAAGTTACGTAAAAATATAGCATGTGGGCCACATCGACCATCTCACTGGCGGCCATACAAGAGCGTGATGGCGTTTCGTACATAAACAACATGAGCAGTGCTGACAAGCTTGTTAGGACGCATCAAGGCAATTTTGACTTAGGTTTCGATGGAGTATCGTCATTTCGTCACATTATCTCGCCGAATTTCTCATCAATCTGAAGCCTGACCAACTCCCCACCCTCCACACCGCCCAACCTGTTGCGACTAGCGCGGCAACGTCGTGTAAGTGGTGCCCCGTTGCGATTGCGCAACCCCTATCCGATTCTTCCCTAACCCTTCAAAAGTACCACGTCTATCTCGTCACAACATCCCGCCAAACCACGACGTAGCAGAGAGCGAATAAATATTACTATGAATTGCAGAAAACATCGCCAGAACAATGTCATCGAGAGTGGAACACGAACTGGATTCTTTCCACGAGAAGTCACGATGAGCTGAAATTTCATAAAATTCCGACATAATTTTCTTAAGCCGTGATTGCCGAACAGTCTGACTCTATGGAGCGATGCCGAAACAAATTCATTGAA
Organism: Ostertagia ostertagi; assembly: GCA_036418205.1. Lineage (NCBI taxonomy): Eukaryota > Metazoa > Nematoda > Chromadorea > Rhabditida > Trichostrongylidae > Ostertagia > Ostertagia ostertagi. The sequence goes on from MU868358.1 coordinate 245,279, forward strand.
TTCCCGAGCTCGCAGCTCATGCTCAGCTATACAGAGGATCACGAAAGAAACGCAAGGAATGGACCCGTGTTCAATTAGGAACAATCCTTCAACACTGCATCACATCCATTTCTATTTAGGAACGGAGGATGATTTCAGTGGCGGACGTAGGGGCCAGCCTATGCCTAGTAATGGTTTCTCGCCTCACTCAAATCCAGTAGCGGTGGTCAATCGCTGTCCAACTTAAAGTTTTCCCAATTCAGTGGAAGTAGCTGAAGTTGGGCTAACTTCCAACCACACGTCAGCACTTGGAGCCCCATTACAGCCTTTACAGCAGAACTAGAGTTCATCATCCACGACACAATGTTTTGAGCGCTACGATCAGTGCAGCGCTAAGCTAGCTCGAAGAATGATGATGTAAGGAATATGTAACAGTTGAAAGTTTTTCAACTGTTATATGAAGAACCGCCTAGACATCAATGCACGAAAAACACAGCTGCTGCCATTCTGACCAGCATCGACTTTGTAGGGGCGATAGTTGCTCTACATATAAGCAAATGAAGATGAACAAAATTACAAACATTAAGATCAGACATAGAAATCTTTCTAAGGCTTTTCAAGTAAAGCATTAACTTTAAACCGACAATACTTTACAAAGAAATAGAATTACGTGGTAATGTTAATAAAATTAGAATAACGTGAACTGAGAAACACAACAACACTGAGAAGACGAACGCGTATTAAGGGCATTTCACCCTATTTTCTGTAGAAATCAAAAGATATGTTAAGAAAACCAATATTGATATAGTAGCTAGTGTTCTAGAATCTCGACCTTTTACAAAAAGTTCAAAAAAACTAACATGTTGGAGCATTCAGTTGAGTTAAAAACGCTTCTGAGTTGTGGTAAGCGAACAAAGATAGACAATATAACATTTGTAACCAAATTCATACCTGCTCTCATAAAAATAATTCCTGCCACAAGAACATCCGTCCTGTGAATGTGTGTCAGCTATTAGCAATCAATTTGTCAGCCAACCCGGTAGAACACGAAATAGCATTCCTTTGCTCATAGTTCTTTCTTTTACACTAGCTTTCCAGTTCTTCTTTATCATGACTTGCCCTACACCGAGCTCTGACTTGAATCTCCGGATGCTGGACCACAAAATCCTGAAGAGAAGCTCGGCCGGCGTGATTTTGATTTGGCATGCACCTGAATGGAGTGAGCTTGAGCACTTATCCAATAGGACGTTTTCCTCGCACCTACTTTAGTGTGACGTTTGCGCTCATCACTTCGTGCAAACTTTCGACCACAAACATCGCACGAAAATGGCTTCTCTCCAGTATGTGTACGGACATGCGTAGTTAAATGATCAGACCGCGAGAACGCCCGCAAGCAAATTCGACACTGAAATTTCGCTGTAAAGTATGGGCTACATGAGCATAACATATTTCTTAAAGTCACATTGATATCATAAACTGAAACAGTAAAGAAGACACATTGAGATTTGGCAGAAGTACAATTTAGCCTCCTGCAAAACTTCAGTAAATTTCCATTATAACCTTAGATCTCTGACTTTCCTACAGCCATATAGGATCACTCGGAGAAACGCTATGAATAACATCATGGCTATATTTGCCAAACCAGAATAGAAACAAGCAGTCCAAGCACTACGTTTCGGTATGAGTATGCATTATCAGCGAGTGAAGAAGAATTTAATCTCTCAATTCAACAGACTTCGAATTATTGCAGAAACTGTAAACAATTATGAGGAATTCTTTTAGGATAAGACTGAAGTTTTTTCCTCGTGTTAATGAATCAAATACCCATTCTAGGACATACAAACTAAGCGCTGGTTACGAAAATGCAGCGGTGGTACCGCCACTGGAGCTATTACAATTCCCTCTGAATCAACAAAGCTAGTGATACTTTGTCCCTCAACGTCACAGTGCTTGGCTGTCCACCGATCTACTGACTTCCCCTTCCCCCTGTTCCCCTTACATAAATCTAATCGCTTTCTTTCCACAACTTTTCCGTAACTGAATACTTGCGTCAAACATAGCGCCTTATTCACCTAAACAAACTCCGTTGTAATGAAAAGTTCTACGTCAAACTTTTTCTGTCAAAACTTTCCATTCCATGTTTCTTTTTTCCTTCAAATTCCAGAGATGCATAGCTGCCGTCTCAGACTGAGTCACGTTCGGCAGAATACGCAACAGAGGAGGTAGCGGGACCAATTTGACCACACATCATCGGCTAGGAAAAGCGTAGTAGTACAGCTTTCATGGAAGTAGGCACCAAGACCTGTCGCTGCGCGAGCGCACGCTCAAATTTCCACGTATGTCAGAAGCGACTCGACTAGCAGCTCAGTTGTACGCATAACAGGAGAACACCTCACGGTGATAAACAACAGCTGTATTCATGGCACTTATGCTCTATAAGAGACAAGGTTCAGAACGATGAGTGCTAATTCAAAATTGAAGTCAGATTTATCAATTTCAAAACAAGCATAATGTAAGTAACTGAAAGTGAAGATGAAAGAGAAACCAAAGTAAGCAGTGATTACCTGGAACGGTTTCTGTCCAGTGTGTATTCGAATATGTCTAGTCAGTTCATCGCTTCGTGAAAAGCGCCGGTCACAATCATCTCTCGGACACTTATACGGTCGTTCGTGTATAGGGATTTTGACATTTCGCTGGGAGTATTTCCGCATAGCATCGCCCTCCATCTGTACAATTCCACAGATTAGTGGTAAGGAAAGGAAAAAATTGAAAAAAGTATGTCAAAATTCATTGCTAAGATTGAAGAAATAGCGCCATTAACGCACCTTTACATCTCCACTTGTAGACTGATATTCGAACACATTGAACTCGCCATCTGAAAAACACATAAACTAGTGATGAACGATCAAAAATCAACGTTGTTTGTTCAAAAAGCTTGCTCCTCCGAAGTGTAATCAACACCTTACCAGAAGTAACCTTTTCAGACTTTTCAGAATCATTCGTGACAAAAAGTGGACGCATTAGAAAGAAGACTAGAGAGATAATTCAGACAGTACTAACAAAAACTTTGTTACTACTACTATTCCAGAATCCCAGCAGTTTCAAATATAAATTCTTCGTTCGAAGAGCACAATTCCGCTTGCCAAGTAGTAGTCGTCGACAACATACTTAGAAGAAAAAACAATGGATTTAATCAGCAGCTTATCTCAACAATCAGAAAATATGTGCATAATACATCCAAATGGTAAGAAGTAGATCAAAAACGTTCGCTACTATAAAATCAAGCCCTCAAAGGGTTGCAAAATAACTGCACTCAAAGAATCAAGGCATTAGCGGGGAGAAATCCCCACACAAAGCATATGTGCTGACTTATCTCTAGCTGGTTGATTTCACTTCCACTATTTCTCATTCAATGAAAGCAGCCTCGTAACGCGACTGAACAGTGCTAGCCTATCATCCAGAATGTTACCTGACCACGGACATATATGGCAGGAATGATCCAAGTTCGAGTTTTCAACAAAAATCTACATTTCAAACAGAGAAAAAGGTTACAGAGTAATACAGGGAAGCTCGATAGTAAATTCCACAAAAGGTGAAGTAAATATAAGCAGTTAACCTACTTGCAGGATCGTAGCGCATGTGTTCACCAAATCCATAAGAGTAGTCATCGATAGGCTCGACTTTTGGTTCGAAACCAAATTCCTTCGCTTCACCTCTGAAATCGACGAGTACGCAGAGAGAAAAACAATCTTCAAATTTTACTTACAACGTTTTTCACTCACGTGAAAGATTCTTCTCCATTGGCATCACCGTTAAATTGACCGCCATCAGCAAAAGGAGGTGCTGGTGGATGTGATTGCTGGGGATGAGATGAACCAGGAGCGACTTCCAGTTGCTGGAAACAGTAGACGAATTACAACAACTACTAAACTTAGATTTCTGTGGGAAAGATATAGAAACACACATGGCCACAGTTGTTGGCTTCGGCGCTAGAATAATTCCAGACAGGGAAACCGTATCGCACATTCATTGTGAGATTCCTACGGGGAAAAATCATTCGATTTTCCTCCTCTAGAAAGGCGGAGCCCAATGTTTTGATTGTCTGATGTGATAGTGGATCGTGCTCAATGGATGAGATGCATACGGGGGATTGTGAAAATAAGCAAAAATCGACGTCGATACAAGAGAAAATTTACCTGGAATTTCACCACAGCTGGAGGAGGTTGAAGCGGTTTCATCATTGATGTGGTTCCGTTCCGCTGTACCGTCTCCACATTCTGCTGCCCACCTTCCTTGTCTTCCTTCTTCATCTCAGTCGGAATACGCACCACCTAAAAACGATAGTGTCATACTACTGTTAGAATGGAATTGGAAAAAGATACCTTCAAAAGATCTGGCGCTTCGCTATTGGCACCAGGGGTCTTGGCGTCCACGACAGTGAGCTCGGGTAAACCACTGCCGCCCTAGAATCGAAGGTAAGAACACTGTTTGAAGAAACGTAGGAAAATGTAGAACACTCAGACACAACTGCTTCAAGATGTCTTGCTGACTCAATAATTATCTTTCGGTTAATTCCTGACAATTGACGACATCTTCGAGGGTGGGAGGGACAGCAGGGGTTGGCAAACAGGTAGGGAAAGTATATGATCGAATGGACAAAAATAAACAAGTGCACGTTTCTTCAGTTGTATAGTCAATGCGCCCGATCGGGTTGCGTATTGCCGAAACACGGGAGCGTTTCCAAAGAATAACGATCGAAAACAGCTGAATAGAACCAAAAGCGTTCACATAATATGATGTACGGATGAAAGCTAACTACGGCCCAATCAAGCGCCGACTTGAGCACCCCAGCTACACTTCTATTTCGTCTGTATAAAGCAAATTTATTAAGAGGAAAAACTCATAAATATAGCAATCATGATATTTCCAAAACTCAAGCTCAAGGAAACGTGCCTTTGATAAGGACTGCAAAAAATGTTCGACCATTGGTGAAAACTGGAACATCGAAGCTGACAAACCTGAGAATAAAGGAGTTTGTTATTGAGATTTTTTTTCAAAACATAAAAAATTTCAAACACAAGTCTCACCTGGTGAACTCACACCCGACGTGAGGTTTACTGGAAGGTTAGTCGTAATCGAACCTTTGAACTGTATTGTTGTTTTTTCATTTTTGTGACCATTGTCCCCATTTTGAGAAGATGAGGCTAAAACAAGCTTTTATATTCGCTCAAAGACGCTCCTGTAGTTAGGAGGAACATCAGTGTGAGTGAGCCACTTATAATTACTATTTGGGACTAAGTCTTAAGGAGTGGAAGGGATTCCGGAAGGATTTGAGCAATTTCTTTTCTCCCTGGTGCTTTTCCACTCTCCTATACTTTGTCCTAGTTCGTGGTTTTAGATACAATGATTTGAATGCCCCCTAAGGACAGAGCGCCTGCATAAATAACAGGAAAACACTAACACGAGAAAGTGAAAGAGATCGTTAAGCACATATTTGGATAGCTTTTCGCGGCAATTCTTGCACATCTCAGTCTTTCTTTTGCCACTATCAATAATGGTGCCTAAAGGATCGCTGATATGCTTTCCTTCGTATTTATCTTTCCTCTCTTGAGCAATCCGCTTCAAAATTTGACACATTGTAAATCAATTTTTTTGAATCTCAAAACCACTGAAATTCAAAAAATTACAAAACACGGTTTTTATTCAAAGTTTTTTCTTTTAGAGAAAAAATTACTGCGCGAGAAACCGTTTTGAGAAGCACTTCAATTTTACTGTACGTCCGGCAGTGGTCAGACTTCGCGATAAATCGCTAGCAAGTCGATGACATACATTAGCAGTTGGCTACATGTCTCGACTATAACCGACCCTATATGAATGCTTAAATCAAATCGAAATGTTGCCTACGGCTCCCCACTTTCTTCACGATTTGGAGCGCGGCCGAGTCGGCGCGAACTGTGCGGGTAAATTTGAAAACGCTCTACCACCACAGTTCGCGGGCACTGTGGACTCGTCCGCGCTCGCCGCGGCCGCGCCCCAAATCGTGAAGAAAGTGGGGGAGCCGTTGCCTACAACTGCTTTCCACATACCTGATCCATTCGAATGATTTTGTACAGTAGATGTTTGCGAGATGGACTGTATTTCAATGTTTCCTGGAAAGTCAAACTATAGTAGGAAGAGGGAATGAAAATAATTATAAACAAAATATATTTACGCTCAGGGTTCTATTTTTTGTCTGGGCCCAGCAAAAAGCAAACGAGCCTAGAGAAGCTGAAGGAGGCCACGCAGAGGCTTGCAAATGTTGCATCTAGCACGAGACCCACACCCAACACATACGTCCTTTGTTGGGGTTGTGGTTGGAGAATAAATAAATGGCTCCCCCACTTTCTTCACGATTTGGGGCGCGGCCGCGAACGCCGTGGGTTTGCTGCGGCCGCACCCCAAATCGTGAAGAAACTAGGGGAGCCCGAATAAATTGCAACGTTTTGCTCCAGACGGCCGGGCGATACAGCTCACGTTGTCAAGCAGTCAACCGTCCGACAAAAGTGACAAAAGGAGTCGCGCGGTCGACAGACTTTGAAGAAGGGCCACGTTAACCTGCTGTGTTAGAGGTAGTGTCGACTGTTCTTTATATCAATTCAAAGTTTTCACCCCCTCTTCCAAGGCTTGGGGTGGTGGTCTCGACGCAATCCCCACCACCCCCAGCCTTGGACGGGTCCCCTCAACCCCCCCCCCCACTCCAACACCTCCCACCACCACCCCTCACCACTTTCGCCTTTTCCATAATGAGTTTACGGCGTTGAACACTCAATGTAAAAGAATCACTGCAGTACTCCGGTTACCACAAGGCTTGTTAGCTAGTATTTCCCTGACTCTGCAAGATCAGCTGAAACTTTGTAGAATTGGAACCCAAGGTTGAGCGTGAATTCAGACTCTTGATACATAATTCGACTGAAGTTCCGACATTACTGTATGCTGACTTATCCTGAGAGAGGCTCTTCACTGAAACATTTTGCTTCTACTCTAAAAATAACCAAAACCGTAAAATAAACGTCAAGAAGACCTTGAAAATTGGTGAGAGTACTTTCCGTGAAGTTGACTTCGACCAAATACAAATGCGACATGGCACAACCGGATCACACGACGCGACGAACGCCTTCTGGCCCAAATTTTCGCGCGTTCTCAGAAAGAATGCACTCGGGTTTGTACTCCCGCAGCGAATGAACCTGCAGCGCGACCGCGCACGCAACGCGCGACTGGAGCAGCATATTTGCATTGGAGCTAGGTATTGGAAACAGCGAGAATTGTTGAAAGGCGAGACACTTTAGAATTAGTGATAAATGGAGCCATGCCCAAGACAAATGATGCCGTGGCAAGCTGTGATAGAGGTAGGTAGGATGTATTTGTAATTTCGTAATTAGCAAAAGTTCCGGTGCTTTCTTCTCTAAAGTTGTTGTAAAAAAAATGGCTAGGGCGCAATAATTACTGCGTCCCTACAAACCCTTCCCGTAGCTTGAAAAAAAGCACATATTAAAACAGATTGACGGCTATTTCTTTGGAGAGTCGATATTGCGCGCGAAAAGCCGCGTTTATACACAAAAGCTTCGGGGATTCTACCATTTGGAAAAAATATTATTAATATTTATTCGCCAATTCAAAAAAAATGTGTATGAACGCGATCCAATGCTGGTTTAAAAATCCGGAGACTTGTCTGTGCGGAAAATGCTGCAACCATTCGCTCCACGGTCACGCTGCAGATGCTTTTCCTACGTAAGCCCGAGCCAATCCGTTCCCACTTTGCGCAAGAATTTGAATAGAAAATCGCGCGACTTCGCGTTGTAACCTAGTGTCACATCCTGTGAGACGCCAGCCTGGTCGATAAGGTAGCTGGGGAGGGGGGGGGTAGACATGGCGGCCGCGACGCGTGCCATGTCTGCGTCCTCTCAGCGAGATATTGTAACTCGCGCGTTCCAGCTTTTCACACATGTCAAAGACTCGCCCCCGTGAACTGCCCATTTTCCCCTTGCTCACGAATCCCTCACTTTGCGCTAATGGTACGGACATGCCGCGCCGCGGCTGCGACTGCCCCTCTCCCCTCTTCCGACTACCTCAATACCCCAGCCCGTTCGCAACTATTACTGGCATTTGTGTCAAATGTAAATTGCTCTCGATACGTATTTCCATGCGCGTTTCTCAATTACTGTGCGTCCCCATCTGCCACTATCAATCTTCCCCAATCAATGGCGCACGAACAAAAAGGAAGGAAATGGTGAACACAATTACAGGAAGAGGACACGGATGACAGATAACACAATTAAGAATTTTGATGGACAATCTAATTTTGAACATAAACCTAAAGAGAGGCAGCGAGCGCATTCCCACATTTCCAGTCCCTAGTCTGAGAAACAAAGGCCGTGTCATTTTGAAACCAGCATTCACTCAATGTTGCGGTGGCCTCTTGAGCAGGCTTTTTCATCAATTATTAATGAGAAATGCATGCCTGTACGAAGTAGCTCTTAGCAACGCGTTAGGCTGTGATTAGAGGAATAGCACAAAAGGTCCCCACGTCAGGATATTTAATTCAATGATGTTCAGTGCTACGGACTTCAGCAAAGTGCAAGCAGTACAGCTAGTCCCAAGTTTCCATTAACGATTACTCAAAAGAATAAACGACACAAAATGGAGTTACTTCAAACAAGTCCGTTTCGCTTGTTCAGAGAGGGTTTCCGATTATTTTCTCAGCTTTCTACTCGACCTGAGGTAACCGCAATTCCCGTATCCATGATCACTTTCTCCCCATATCATGACTACTTGCTAAAAAGTTGCACAGCATTTTCGTGGGCACCTCAGAAAGGCTTTCCAGAAAAAGCGATAGCACACCAAGATGAGTCAATAGCGAGGATTCTATGATAAATTGGCAGTATTGTAGATGTAGGGAATGGGGATCGTTTCAAAGTTATTACTCCTTGAACAATTCCGTTACTGGCCGTGGATGTACATTTCCTCTCGGTCCAGCAATGTATGAGACAGTTTTGGAGCGTAGAAAATGACAAGTAAATAAAACAAAACAAGCGGATCCACGCGAAAATGTGGCGCGCAGACGCGTCACACTGTCGTCTATGTGCTAATCAAAATACCATTCACTTTGCGGCCCAGCGTGCTAAGGTTGCTCGTCACCACGGTCGACCCTACCGTTGGATTTCTCGGAATTTTTTATACGATCCCCCTGCAAGCTCAACAAAATACGACCCACCCTGTTGGTATTTGTTGCATAGGGTTGACCCTGCTCGACACTACAGTTTCCATGACACACTAATTTTGAGTAAGAGAAGAAAAACGCCCGCGGATATCCGAATATTACTTGAAGAACAACAACAAAACAGATGCAAGCTTTGCTCATCTGCTCCTAATAGCAAGATAGTGAACATGATAATATTGTTTAATTAACATAAACTCAGTAATTACTAATAACTCTCCAGCTTCAATAATATATCACTTTTTCGATAAGAAAGAAAATAAGGGCGGCGCGATACCGCAAACGATTTGCAATCAGTCAAACTTTCCTCCTTCCTACTCTCAAATGTTGCGATTAGCAAAAAAGTGTCAAAGAAAAATTTTCTTAATTGTGAGGGAAAAAACGATAAAAAAGATCTCAAATCGAATAGAAGAAAAAGGAAAAAGTCCAATAATTTGAGAGTTTCTGTCAACAAAATGAATATTCCGATGATTGCTGGATAACCGAAAGAATTACATACGTTCGAGCACAACTTTTTTTTGATCACGTACAAAACACGCAGATTTCCGGGCCCATTGTGGAATCTGTTTAGTTGTCGTCAATGCAACAAGAGCTACATTCAATGCGCAAATTCGTTTTGTAGCGGCACAGTAAAGGGGTAGTATCTGCATAGAAGATATTAGTTAAAACGGGTAAACTGAGCGTTCCGCGACAAATATAAAAAAGAGCTAAATTCATAAATTTATAAAAAATTTCTTGATTCACATACCTGTGAGCAACGGCTCATGGTCACCAAAAAAGGCCTGATTGTTCTGGGGTGTGAACCCGTTGAAGTGATGGATCCTTGGCGTGCCATCCAGAGCGAGTGGGGTAGATTTCGTTGGAGATCCAAGTATAGTTGGTGTCTATAACACAAATCGGAGTAATTGCTAAAAGATATAAACACATTACATTACAGTCGCCTATGGGGGACTCATTTGAGCCACCAGCAGAGACGATCCCATAAGAAACATTACTCCCCGAAAAATCACCAACTATCCATGTGAAACTAAATGAAGCGGCTTAACAATCAACACGCTATTTCCACAAAGAGAAAGATTGAAAATCAATATTAAAATTTAATCGCTAACTGATCAATAGATGGGATTTCGATAGCTATCGCGAGATACGGGGACACTATACAATGCATTTAGAATCGCGTAAAACAACTAATTTTCGTTGGAAAAAGGACTAAACCTTAGGAGGAGGAGCAGAGAAAGGTCCTGCACCCCCTTGGATTTAGCCCTAGGGGATGCCCTTATGTTGCGATCTCGTAGATGCGACAGAGCGAAAAGGTTGGCGGATAATTGAAAAGCCGATCTGTATCGATAAAAAAATGGCCGAAAAAAAAACTGATTTTCCCAAAGCCCACTAAGCGATATGTGGCGTTTCGCTGCAGAACGCGCGCCATTATCGGCTTGATAGAGCGCCGAATGAGTCTTAAAAGCCCCTCTGGTTCTCAGACACGCCCACCACCGCCAAGAGGAAGGGATCAGGATAAGATGCATTTAAAATGAAACCGTAATCTTCATCGTTCAATCTTTCCAAAGTGAGCTGTTGCCGCTGGCAGCTAGTAGGGTGAGTCAGGATCAGACTTCGGTCCGATCTAGATCTTTCTCCGGAATTAGAAACGCTTCGCTAATTAGGATGTTCTGTTCTGGTAATATTTCATTCAAAGTTACAGATTGCTAGTAATGGCTGATCCCCGTCATGTAAGTAGCCGTTCAATTTGCGTGAACTGGGGCGGTATTCAATCCTTCCCCTAGGGTTGGGGGACGAAAATCCCTTTAAATTTTCTCTGTCTTCCCAACTGGGATTGTCCTGATAAAGGGCCTACATTTAATGTATGTATGTAGTCAAAGTAAACATGCATTGAAAATGAAGAAACTACATCGTTAAAAACAAATAAATTTAAAGGGATTTCCGTCCCCCAACCCCTGGGGGAAGGATTGAATACCGCCCCTGGTCTTTAAGTCAACGTTTCAGTACTATAATGCTAATTATGAATAGGCGATCACAAATCAATCGGTGAACAGCTAAACAATCATTGGAAACGCGGGGTTACTGGTATTCTTATAATAGAATTTGTTACTGTCTATTTGTTTAGTTGGACTGTGTTCCTGTACATATTTCTAACGTTGTTTCCAATAATTGAAGAAAAAATAGATAAACTCGAGCCATAGCCTCAGGAGATCCGTTTACGTTCAGCGGATAAAATAGTAATGGAGGTAGGGGTCTACAGAAGAGAACTGCGCTTAATCCTTCTTTAACAGTAAGCAGTTTTAGCAAAGGTCCCCGACGCTTTTTTACTTTTTGACTGCATATTCCATTCAGCGGAGCTTTGGCCATGGATAGAATGCACGCTAAAGTAACACTGCGACTGGTCGCCTGTCAGAACCACCAATCACAGCCGAACCATGCGCATTACGTCTAAAGATTCGCAAACAAAGGCCAGATGGTCACAGCACCAGCCCCCAAAGCAAATGATAATCAACAAATGAAAGGAAAATTGAAACGAAAAATAGTAATGGAATAACTTCAATGAGAAAATCAGCGATAAAAAAATGTAATAAAGCATCAAAGAAATTTCCATTCGGAGTCACCAACCTTCAACATATCGCTCATTGTCGGCGTCTTGAGGCAGTCATGATCAGACAGTGTGAGTAATGGTTTTGTGCTGGCCGCTGGTTTCAGCAGGCCCGGCCCTGACCGGGACAATTTCGATCCCGGTACCTGTAAGGCCATCCAAAACTCCTTTCCTTCCTGAAATTACGAGTTCAATGAAATACAACTGTACAACAAATATGAGCTTACGGAACGAGAATCAAGAAACGGCAACACACTACGACTATATTTGATGAGGCCGCGTATACTGAAGCCTATTTTCAGTGCCACGCTTTACCAAGACAGTAACCATCCAGTACATTTTTACGCCTTTGAAAATTCACATCAGTTATTTTCCGCTCGTATCGAAATCAAACAGAGGGAAGAGCAGGTTGCCAGAAAAGCCGAGAATCAATTCCTTCAGCTCTCTGGAAGTTGCCACAGGGCGGACAATCGGGGTTTCTGCACGTTTACAATGGAGAAAAGCTTAGGGTTGCTGCAGGAAGCTAAAACTCTTAGAAAGTCCCGGCACCTGGTACCTGTAAGGCCATCCTTTTGAACAGCTCTTGACTCCTGTCTTGCTAGTTCTTCATGACGTGACGGTGCTATGTTAGTTGGGGAGGGAGGGAGGGGGGCAGTCGCCTCCGCGATGTACAGCGTGCCTGCGATCTCTCAGCGCGATAGTGTAAACGGCGTTTCGCCCGTTTTTCACGCGTGTCACGTGATTCGCCCCCCCCCCCGGTTTACGGACTACTTGATTTTTCCTCAATGGTCCTGCCGCGATGGCTAGAGCACAGACGATTAGAGAACGGGTGAATGCCCTAGGACTAAGCCTTGGAGAGGAGAGGGACCCGCGAGAGAGCGCAGAGGCGGTTTAAAGGGCTGAGTTCAAGTAGTCCGTCGACCCCCTCCCCATGTGTGAACCTGGAGCTCCCGTAGCAAAAAACGAAATAGTGTGCATGTGTGAGAGCTCCCAGACAATACTACAGAGCGCGGATTTACCTTGCCTCATGGTTAACACATGTCCATGTACCGTATTCACATAGGGCGTTGCACCTTGTCAACGAAGATATGTCAAGCATTATCACGCATCACATTAGAGGACAATAGAGTCTGGACATTTAAAGATATCCCGGAACAGAGACATTCACGTGCATATCTCCAAGGAGAAGGATAACGCCGAACGAATTTTTCAACTTCAAGGATTTCTATTTAAAGACGACATTTCAGCGACTTACCCTGCCTCAATTAATCCGTTGCGGAAACGAGATACTCCACTACATTCAAAACGCAGTCCAATGGACGAAGGAGCAGTGAAACATTCAAGAAAGTGTGACACCGGAATGTTTAAAGGACGTGCAAATGGAGGGTCTTGCACAGAATACCATTTCAGAATTCGAAGAACCACGTCCTAGAGGTGTGTGGGCAGTTCGCAACCATTGTTCCGAGACATAGAATTCATTGTGAAGCGTACTGGTTCCTAAAGGATTGCCGGGTGAGTCGAGTTTAGAGTTTCGTGACGCAGCTCGCAGAGTGTAATAGCGTACAAAGCCGAGTTAATCTGACTCTGCTCCAATTTGCTAATGGCAAAATAGGATGAATGATGGAAACTAAGAGTGAGCCACGATTGACTGATAAGCCGCTGGCAAGAACGATGTCAGCTAACCAAGTTTTCGATCGGGCCGCCAGAAAAGTATGAAACATTGATAGATGCGCTAAACGACGCTGTCGTGGCATAATCAAGATGACGGTCATATGAATCACACTTTAGGTGACGTACGTCGACGACATCGACGTTCCTCTGGTGAAACAACGAAGTTGTATGAGTGAACACCTTCTTGGTACAATGTGGTCAGTTGGTGGGAATGTCAAGGATCCAAGGGCTGACGAGCTGAGTCGATCAGCACCATAAGGTATCCTTCCTAGAGCTATTTGTCCCCATAGATAGCGCGAAATTCAGCCCAGTCGATGAACAGTGTACAAAAAATTCTGTGCCGCAGTCCACGATCCGAGCTGAGAACATCGCGCAGTATGGGATGACCGACCACAAAGGCGAACGAATGTCGTATTTAACATTTCGTACATTTCATTTTGAATAGATATACGATCCACAACCAATCGATTAATCTAGTTTGAAAAAATTGACTGACATAAAAAACAACGAGTCATTGACATAAATGCCATATCAATAAATTGTTGAATTAATTACGATAAAAATGGAATAATATGAGTTTTCTATTCGCGAAAGCAATATGTGTGTAGTTGTGATATCTGTGTGATCGATTGCGTAGATCAAACGGAGTACGAGAACAAAGTTCTGAAATCGCACTGATGTCAGCGCAACATCGAGAAGCGTTTTCAGAAAACAAACGCCTCTCTCTCACTCAGTCGATATTGGGCCGCGAGGGGTTGAGGAGAGCGAGAGGCAAAGACACAAAACCCAATTACTCAAAATGCTACCAATAGTATGCGAAACATGTGCGCACGAATGCGCACGTTCACTCACACAAAGTAAACAGGAATTGACCACCGATCATTGGGATGTGATCTATTGATCACGGTCCCATTAACGCAACACGTCAATGCGTATCAAATTCATTAGCATATTACGTAAAAGCGCACGCGCGCAATGAACGTGCACACGATAAAAGCGACAGGATAAATGTGGAATGATATGCGAGGAGAAGATGTAACGGGGTGCACTTTCCGAGAAAATCGTCATCGAACCTCGCCATCCACCAACATGTCATCGAGCCAGCGCGCACACGTGCGCGCACGAAATCGTCGCGAATCAGCAAAAATAAGCGAAAAAGGAATCGACGACATCAATTCCTCATATACGGTCGTGATATTTAAAAGTCACGCGATTGCATCGCAAGAAATCGTACCACCAGCCTCGTCTCGCCAGTTGAGTGTATGGGATGATTGGAGGAAAAAACGTGCGGGAAGCTGATCGAATTGAACGTGAAACTCCTCATACCAACTGTTCATTACCTTCGTTCGGTTGTGCGGCGAATTCAGGAACCGATTACAAAATTTCGCTAAAGTCAATACTCGTTGGGGCGCACGTGAACTCTCTCTCTCTCTCTTTCTCTCGTCAGTCGCTGCCCTCTCTGCTGCCTCCTTCTCGATCCATTCCTCTCCACTCACACGCTGCCGTTCTCTCGTTTGCCATGATAAGGCAACGTAGCGATGCGGTCGCGTAGCGTCCGGACTACGGTACGAACTCGGACGGCGTCCTGCACCCCGACAAACGGACGGACGAACCTGGCGATGGCATCATCGGTTCCTGGGCCACGATCTTGCCACTCGAAATTCGATCATGTTCCGCATCGGTGCTTTTGCAACCAGGCTAGCGCTTGCTTTATGATGTCACTCCATCAGGCATGCATTCGAACTTCAGCTAGGAGGTGCTTTCACATCGCGCCAGTGATTAAGCGCTTCTGGTGCTTAATATCCCGTAGATTAGGCCCCGCATCGCTATAAATGGTGCTTTTCACGTTTCATATTCCAACACAATCAATTGTTGCAGGACTTCGGCTGAGCTCATTGCAAGGCTAACACTTCTATGTTTTTTTTCCATAAAAAATCATTTTCCGTCATATCGCACTTTTCAGGTCCATAACAGGCTATGTTCAATAGGGGCGGACTGGAAGCCATATGATGACAAAAGGTAAAGTAGGCATCATTTGGCGAGGTTACGTGTGTCGCTCGACGCATCCTACTTCCATTTAGCTCTTTAGTAGTATGAACGCGACTTGGCCTACAAAATGGCTTTCAGGGGCCGGCTGATGTACAAAACAGCTTTTTAATCTCCAAACTGGTGTTACGGATTCACCGTAGGGTCAACCCTACGTTGTTACGAGTAACAACGGGGGGTCGTACTCAGTTGAGCTTGGAGGGGGGGTCGTACCTCTCGGTGGCCGACAGTGGGATTCTTGGTAATATCGGATAATAGCCAGCACGTTACGTTTTCGTAAGATGACTGATACTAGAGCATCTATAAACCACGCTTCCCTCTAAATGAGCTTTCAAATGAATCAGCGAATTAGAAGGGCGCCCGAGGCGTGGCGCGCACCAAGGCAAGGGATGTAGTGCAAGCGCATGCTCGAAGCTTTCTAGCACATCCTAAGTTAAACATGACATTGGTCTTCCAAGAAGTTACGGGCAGTGAAACCTAAAGAAAACCCGCGTTTTCGGGAAAATGGCTTGAAGAATACCCCTCAAAAAAGTAACAACGGGACTAATTTTTGAACTGCTGACTTTTCAGGAACGTTTTGGTGCTCGTAAGAAAGCTTGAATCCTGTAGTTTGTCATACCGTGTTCAGCTTCCCAAATGAATGACTTTGAACAAAGTTATGATCGTTTAAAGGTTAAAAAGTCGCATTTGCACAGAAAAAAGTAACAACGTACTAAATTTTTATTAAATTAACTTTCGAAGAATTTTTACCCATGGTTGGAGAGAGAATAATTTGAATTTTCCAAATCAAATCACTTCGGCGCAGAAGCTCGAATATGAAGGAAGTTATAGCCTTAGAAAGAGGGGTGTAAAAATTGTGTTGCAATTGAAGAACGTGAAGGATTTCAGTATTTCAATTGGAGCGATAATTTTTTCTGACTTCTCATAAGTTTTTATCAGGTAATATTGTCAATATTCCGGTCACTGGTTCAGTTTATTTTTCATCTCCTAGTTTGGTAACCCTTTGGAGTACACGGATATCTTTGAATGCATCTCATTTTTTCGTGTTTGGAAGCAGCGATGAATATCTGTCGTGGATTTTGCTAAAGTTTCATCTTTGATGACTTACGTAGAAATAAATATTGATGGTAAACTGTCTCTACACAAGTGTCACATACAAGGGGGGTCGTATCAAATCACCCATGAAGGGGGGGGGTCGTAAAAAATTTCCAAAGAGTAACAACGATAGGGTTGACCCTGATTCACCGATCACGGAGGGATGGAAGGCTTGGTTGGCTTGGACGGCGTACGATAGGATTCGATCCTCGGACCATGTGCGCCATAAGCGGGCCCACTTGCCATCACACCACTTCTACCCTATGCATCCCCTAACAAACCATGCATATTTTTTCGGATACACTGAAACTCAAAGACAAGAATTTCGGAAGAAAGGCGAAATCGATATGCATTGAATGTACATTGAATAGACTGTGGATGTAAATGCGGTGGTCCAGCACTCGTTGAACTGGCGCTTTCTTCTCCGCAAAAAAACCCGTCAGATTGAAATATCTTCTCTGAAGTGCTCGATATTTTGTCGTCAGGTGAATAGGTTAGCTCCCAATAATAAATTAATTTTCGTTCCGGGCGACTGTTTAAGAATGCATAAAATCATAAATTGAATATATAAAAGCTAGGAAAAAGCTGGCGGTTGACTGTGCTTCTAGGTTGAGCAGACAAGCAGATATTTTTGAGAATATTAATGACAAAATGTCAAATTCTGTGGATGGATATAAATAATTTTAAGATGAAAACAAATGAGAGATGATTCAACTGTTGAAAAAGAAGCTCTTGTTGACGAGCCCTGACAACAGCTGATATCATTTTATAGGAAATTCCATGATGTTCCGCGTCCCTCGAAGAATCATTCCAAAAATTTGATTTCTATTCCGTTTTTTTTTTCGGCTACCCAAGCAGAGCCAGCCGTGGCGGGTCTCGGGCCAGATATACGACTTCATTCCTAAGGATATCTAGTCGATCGTGTTGGTAGCGTTGTTGCCTATATGACGCACACCCAGATCCTCTCCCTCTGAAATCCCTGAAACTGTTCCGAAGGTGGACTAAAACGCGATGAAGTAAATTGTTGAAACACGAAAAGAATCTGGTATTTCTCAAGAGTTCTCTGGATTTTTGGAAGAAAAATTTAATTTTCGAAATTTTCTCTGTTTCCATATGTTCCAGAAAGGAGCTCATATTTCACCATATGAGGTCACCTCTCCAAAATCACTAAAAACAGTCCACTAGTCTGGAGCAGCTAGTGAATGAGATACTCCTAGGCTCATGCATCATTTCGCTCATGTCATACCGGATAATCAGCAAAACCTCTTCAGTCTTGTGAAATGCTTGGTTAAGTGAAGACTCGGAAGGCCCTACCCTAAGATAGCTGGAAAGTCGTTTGAATTGACGCCTCGAACTCTATAATGTAGCGATGTCTACGCCGAACTGCGAGATCGCCGATTTTTGAGAACCTTTTAAAATCCGGTCGGCTGAGTTCAGTCGCTTTCGAGTACTAGGTAGTAGGGGGATCTAATGGATTTTCGGATCAGTTAAAGCGCATTCATCAGAATCGTCTTATTAGACTTTAAGAATGGCGCTCGGTGTGCTCCCAATATTAGCACCCTGGTGTGGTGCGGTTGCGCGTGACGTTTTGGCTCCAAGAATAAGCGTTTTTTATTTATCTCGATTTCTTCATGAATGCAGGCTATTATCACATCTAATCGGGTACCCCCCCAGGAGGCCCATCGCGCGACAAGAAGG
>MU868358.1:276344-309051 GCA_036418205.1 Ostertagia ostertagi
GGGATTTAGGTAGAGTCAGGCAGTGAGAGGAAGCTGAAGAGACAGCGAGAGAAGAGGAAAAGGAAAGTTGTAGAAGAAATATCAGACACAAAAAAAAACGAGCGTATGGGAGAAGAAGGCGAAAGCCCACGAAGGAGTGGCGGGGGGGGGGAGTAGGAGGGATAACAAAATGGCAGTTTGACTATTGACCGATCGACGGTCGCTGTTGTGTTTGTATTTCAGCATCATTTTTTCTTACATATTTTCACCGGTAGTTATTATAATATTTCCATTATTAATGATTAATGAATTAGTTCAGAATGTGGTACTTATGCATGCAATTTTGAAGCGCGAAAAATGCTGTACAAATCAGGCAAACAAGTTTTTTTTTCGTGTAAAAGTGTTGTCCCATTATTGAGCCACACTGTCACAGTGGGTCAAGAGATCCGTAAAGAGAAGGATTCTGAGGTGAACTTGCGAAATCGATGGTCATCATGGGGTAGGCCGAGTTTGTAATATATGATAGTTGCATGAACAATTGTGCAGAATGCCGCGGACAGCTAGCTCTCTAATGTGCTGTAATTTTCGACGAAAGCAGTATAATATCAATTTAACTCCGAGAAAAATCTCATCTTTCTTCAGCACGAGAATCCTGCCCACGCACTGGCTGAAGGAATGACGAGCGAAAAGGAAAAACATAGCCGGGAATTAACGCGATTGTCATGAATAACAGCCGATAGCGGTTGGAAACCAACACGCGAGTCGATGAAATTGAACCAGCGGAAATCACCTGTTAACAACTTATTCAATACTTCACTGATTGTTACAGTATCGCAAATCTTATCAAATTAATTAGAAAATGGGCTTACTGGTCTAGCATTTTTGAAAATAGGTAGAGATGAGCTTTCAAAGAGCACATATCTCAATAGTCATGTGATTCAGGGGATACGAGGCTGGGAGAAACAGGGCGCAGCCGCTGACAACTACGACGACGACGTTACAACGCCCTCACAAGCTCCAAGCAGCGCTCAAAGTTCAGCGCTGATCGGTCCCATAAGATTCAGCAGTGTGAACTACGTGCAGTTTTGAGGATACGCCGGCGTGTTGATCAAATTTCATATATTCATCGGCTATTTGCGAAACACCGTGGGAAAGCCACACAAAGCAAAACAAACACAAGGCAACAAAAAACTTCTCTAAACGACGTTTATACTCGAAAGTAAAAGATGACGAGTAAAGCATACGAGGTGATGCACCACGCCTCCCGATTCTATTTAGAATCGCAATGACATTTGAGTCTGTCATAGCCTATACGACGACTTGCCGGCGCCAGCCCATGTAGGCTTGATTGGTATGGATGGTGCACGATCCAGGGTGGGATCACTGGACCGTGTTCACGGCACAGCGCCAAAGATCACTACACCACTTCAGATGACTCCTCCATTGATTCGAAGGCAGTCGGGATAAGCTTCACTAAAGAAGTCCCTATCACAGGGTGAATAACGGTCGAGGAATTCCTCGACCATGGCTCTCTACTGTGCGAGAGTAGTGCCGAGAGTGAACGTACGCGCGGAGAGCACAGACGGCTCGCGCATGGCGAGTGTGAATGTCCGCGCGGGAGAGCGTAACTGATCAGGCAAAATCCTCGACGTGCCGTTGAGGAATCCTCGATCGATATTCACCCTGCCCTCCCGTGTATTGAGATGCGAGATCCGCAACATCAGGAGTGGACCACTTCCATGCCTCGAAAGGTCCACTATCTGAAACTAAGGTAAGAAATTAGCGCCTTAGGGCTTGGCCTAGTATTACGGAGCCGGGCACGCCCACAAAATGGTGTCACACCTCTTTCGTGTCACTGATTTGCCATACTCTTTTGCCTAAAAGTATTTTGCCTCTCATCAGCTCCCATGATCTATAATCTCGCTGTCTGTCTCTTACGCTTGTCCACAGCGTAGAACGAGATCTGTACTTTCTGTGTTTTCGACAATTTCTTTTTATTTTTTCTTGACTAGCAGCCCTATCTGCATCCCTACCTTCCTTACCAGCGCATTTATCATCCCAATTTGATCACAACGCGTGCCTAAGTCTGACGTTCAGCGCATACGCTCATTCTCGGACTTCATTACGTCTTACAGCTTTGATTCGAGGAAGCGTACAAGGTTAAGATTTTTGATTCGAGGAAGCGTACAAGGTTAAGATTTGTCTCAGAAAATGGCAATGCAGATGTCAGCGTTGCCAGCAAATGCCATCTCTGCCTGAGCCATAATAAATATGATGCCATGACAGACATTGTGCATGAATTCGCTTTTTGTAGAACATCTACACGGCAATAAAAGTGGATTACACTGTGTTGACTGGATGTTGAGGGGTTTTGGAAGTGGATCACCTGAAAGCTGCAAGTCAACTGAACCTGAACATAGCACCAATCGTTGCAATCAGAAAAAAAAACTGTTTCGTTCTCCTGCTGGATCATGTGTAAAGGCCGAATCAAGCCCAAATTTGGGAGTTTCGTAGCCCTAAATTTCCTTCCCTTGAGGAGGCTTGCTGGTTATAGAAGAACTCGGACAAAACTTTTTGGAACCTGAAAAGGGATCCACGAAAATGCCCCTGAGATCGATTCCAAATAAAGAACATTTGTTTTGCGGATATCGAGGACCCTCAAGCAGGGTGAATAACGGTCGAGGATTCCTCGACCATGGCTCTCTACTGTGCGAGAGTAGTGCCGAGAGTGAATGTACGCGCGGAGAGCACAGACGGCTCGCGCATGGCGAGTGTGAATGTCCGCGCGGGAGAGCGTAACTGATCAGGCGAAAATCCTCGACGTGCCGTTGAGGAATCCTCGACCGATATTCACCCTGCCCTTAAGGGGGCGACAATTTCAGGTATAAATGAGATATTGAGCCTTGCGCAGCTCAAAAACATAGGGAGATTTCCCGTATGAATGGAAGGAGAAATCTCTAGCATCAACTCTGAACAGTATTTTCAAAAAAAACCCTGGCCAGGTAGGAAATGATTCCTCCGCAGTCGGACCGTTAGCGAATGAAAGGTAACGATCTCCTCGTGTTCAGCAAAAAACCCAACAACAGTAGCGGAAACATTGAAAATGGTCTCAAATATCAATAAAAAAAGGATAAAGCATTTGCCGTTGATCAATCCCTTTTTGGGATGCGGCACGCATTCTACTTCCATTTGTACATTCGTAGTGGCGTTTGAATAACTAACTAATAATAATTAAAAATAACTAATACTTATAAATGACTTGCGGGGGCCAGCCGATGTACAAGTCAGTGTTTTTTATCCTCCCAGACAAGTCTGGTACCAATTAACCGACCCCGGAGGGATGGAAGGCTTGGTTGGCCCGGGCGACTCACGACCCAGGATTTGATCCCCGGACCGCTCGCGTGGTAAGCGTGCCACTTGCCACTACACCACTTCCGCCCATTGATAAAGATGAGAAAATCTCGTAAATTAGAATCTCTACAGAAGAAGCACTGGATGAATGAATTGGCGTTTTTCATTTCCATTACAAACTCCCTAAGATGCCCATACTCAATTTTGCATAAATATAAAGCAAAAAATCTACTACTTTGTATAAATTACGATCTGTTTATGTGCTTACAGTAGCACTCATTTCAATTCCAAAAGTGATTCATAATCTTCTTTTATCAGGGGCGTGTTTGATAAACATATTATTTAATTACATCTCAATCCTCTCGGAGGTAGATCATCGCCGCTAAGCTGAGCCTTCTTATCCATCAGGGTGAATCTCTCTTCACTGGAACATAGATTCAAACATCATGCTCAGCAAATTTCTGATTTCAACACTTGTGTTAAGAATTATTTTGACTTTTGTAATACAGTCTTACTTGGCACTAGTACTTAATTTAGAGGTGGCTGAATATGAGTGCTTACGACTTTGGTATTATTTACTGAGACAAGTACAGGAATTGTTCCGTTCTAGGGAATCTTCTTCTCCTTAGCGTTAGTCCCGCGCAGTCGCAGGATCCACTATGTTCCATTCTAGGGATTATTGTAAAGAAATATGCTAGTCCACTTGAAAAAAAATGGAAGACACTCTTAGTATGTGGTAAAACTATTAAATAGCTGTTTCTTAGCTTGGAGATTGAAGATGATGAGAAAAGACACCACCGAAATTACCTCGAATAAGGCCCTTCTTTTTTGGGCAGTGAGAAATCTGAGACAGAATCAGTGCGAGAGACGCTGAGCACCCCAGAATAGATGAGACAAGAAAGCTCAGCGGGAGGCGCGACAACAAGTACAGTAACTGTGGGCGTGCACGGCTGCTTGAGGTTTCCAAGGTTGCAATCTCTAAGCCTCGAGAGCCCTCTCCACGCGTTTGGGCCGCTAAAGTGGCAACACCATGTAGTTACGGATCAAACAAGTCTACTTGAATAAAAATTGGTTAATTAAATAGGTCTCAAAGTTAGATGCGGAAACAGCGACATTCAGATTACATACTTAACTCCACCTGGCATTACCTTTCGTATCGTTTCAAGAGCTACTTATATAACCGTAAATCTCAAATTTGAAGTACTAAACCAAACCTGTTCTTGTGTATGAACGACATCCATTTGAGGGTTCTGCTCCTGTTAGTAACAATTACATAGAGATCGAGATATGCAGGCTGGCAAGTAGATAAGCAAGTGATGGCATCGTGCACGAAAGCTTGCTTTCCTCCTTCAAAGCGAGGGATCGTTGGAAAGGGTCGTGTTCGGGACCTCTCAAAGGTGAGTGAGGTCGTCCCATTTCAATTTTTCCCAGTGTGGTGATCGACCTTGCATCGAAATGCAATCTAGGAATGGCTCCTTCGTGCGGCTTGATCGGCAAAATATGTTCAGTAAGAGCCTGACTTGATCACATTCGGAACTAGAGGAACCGTTTACGGAAGAGATGTTTCATCTCGTTTGCTGGACGGCATCTGCCACGATGGGCGGGACCAAAGGTGCTTTTGTGGCGAATTGCATGATAGGTGCGGAACCAGCACCCTTGCAACACATTTGTATGTGTTGGCTCCCCAACGTCAACAGTTATAACAAATACACGGCGGGAATTCAAATTTCTTTCAGTCTCCCTATTTGTTTGGGCTAACATCAAACCCAACGCTTCTTTTTCCGCTCTTTTTGCTGTCGCAAGCTGAAGCAAGGTGGCTAAGGAATCAACTTCTGATGAGGCTGGAGGCAAGGTTTTTTTGTGGACAGTTCCTTCAAGTTTGAAGAAAAGGAGTAAGTTCACTTCTCACCACTGAGCTGCGTTTCATCTCACCCTTTCGGTTTTTGCCGATCCTGATACATGCACTGAAGTGAGGGCTGTGTCAATGAGTCCGTCCTTGTTTGGGCCAGTAATTTCATATGTATCCAAGATTGTCTAGCCAAATGTCGCAGAAAGTTCACATGATTGCTGATGGAAGAAGCATCGCTGGTGCACACTAACATATGACCTGGTTGAAGGCACACCCAGTCAGACTGGGTGTGGTTCTTACACACAAAAGTGAAAGCATTAGTGTGAAGTGGGAGGGCAGAAAAGAAAAAAGAAAAAGAATCCGTCGAAAACATTAGAGTTAACGGTTTGCTCACTTCCTGCTCATGCACTGAAAGACTGACCAAGGAGAGAGAGAGCACGAAAGAGAGTGAGCGCCAGACAGCAGCATGCCGAGGATGAGAGAAATGGAGCCGGCGAAAGCGGCCTTCACAAGAACTTCCTGCGCACTTTGGGGCCGGAAGAACGGGATATCTGCGACCTTTCTAGGCAGCACTATCCCATGCTCGGAAAGAATTCTTCGCCCGAACTCGTCCTGGAAAATTCCTTTACTCCGAGAGCGTGCCAAACTGTGAACGCTGCTGACTGACAGAGACTCCACTCGAAAATGGAACGCTTGCCAGAGACCAGGGTCAACCCTACCGTTGGGACTTTTTGAAAAATTTTTACGACCCCCTCCTTCATGAGAGATTTCATACGACCCCCTCTTCACAACTTCTTTTTCCCTCAAAAAACACCGTCGAGCGGGGGGAGGAGGGGCATACAGCTACCATGAAACCCAAAAATTTCCTGCACTTTTCACCCACCCTCCCTCTACTTGACCTATATTTCCACTGCAACAACACACTGAAACGGCAAATTTTCTCCCGCGCGCTCTCACCTCATCACATGTAATTTCGTGCTACCGAAACAAGTACGACCCCCCCCCCACCACAAACTTCAACAAACTACGACCCCCCCCGTTGGTACTAACGTAGCGGTTGACCCTGCCAGAGACTGGTAGTGCAGCTGTCGATGCCATTATTCCTACTTGGAGTGAAGCGGTTATCTTGTACAATTTGTGGAGTTTTTAGGACTGTTAAAGTTACACAAAATCCCGAATAGGAGCCTAATGAAATCCGGCCGAGGGTTCGAAGAGGGCATGATAAGGGGTCGTGTTTGCTCCGGTGCGAGGAGGGGTGTGGGTAAAAGTTCCTTGAAGCCTTGAGCCGAAAGCCTCCCAGAACTCCACCATTCTCTAGTGGTGGATGTAGTAGGAAGCACAGCAGTAGTAATCCATGAATGGTTACAAATTAACAACAAAATAACTGAACGATCAATATGCAGGAGCACGAGCGCGCTATTTCTTATCGAAGCCTTCATAAAAATTTCATGAGACGCTGATCAAGCAACGACCAAGCGGTGTAAAATAACGAAGGTGTTCCGGTGAACTGCATGTGATATAGTCTTGCGGAAATACGCCAGTTATTCCAAACAAACAACCCTGAAAGACCGTCTCGATAGGTAAAGGGACTAGGAGGAAGTTGGAGCCAGGCCGCTTTTCAGTAATTATTGGGTAGAGTCTCAGTGGGAGTGTGGACTCCAAAAGTTTATGATTAGGAGATAGATAAAATTTGGTGATATGTAGGCCTTTGAGCTGGGATTGTCATATTAACAAGACTCTCAGTGTGATTGATGATAACCCTTTTATCACGTTAATAACCCTTTTAGTCACCATGCTGTACGCATATCGATTGATGTAGCCGTAGAGATAAAGTAGAGGCGGTCCGTAGTGCCGAGATGAACAAAAAACATGAGAAATGGCGAAGAACCGAGAAGGGACCCTTGCCCGTTGATTTCCGCATTGATGCGACTCTCATCGGTGCTGCCCTCTTCAACGCTAACGCTCTCTCTGCTAAACGGCTAGAGACCTGTGGCGAGTGGTTAGCCAGTCGATGGGCGTACCCCGCCGATCGCCGTGAGATGACCGTTCCAGATCGCCAGGGACCCTTTCCGGGAGATAACGTGTCGGTTCGCACCCTTAGGTGGTCTGCCCGTCTTTCTGCTAATACCAAAGGAGAAACATGCTACAGCTAATACTACAGAAGCTTCAACGAAAAGGGGATCTCAGCCTGCTGAAGCTGTAGGAACTTTTCTGCTCGTGTTTACAGTACACAGTCAAGCAAACATGCAAATTTATATAAGAAATTAAGAGGCAATAATGACTTTCGAATGACATCAAAATCGTCAAAAATAACCGAGAAATTGGAAAAGCCATTCACCAAATTAGACGGAAGATCATTTCGCGTTAACATCGCATTCTTCCCAAAGGGGAATAAGTTGAGCTAAAAATCGATTTCCGTAAAGTCTGCATTGCAAAAATTCTGCAGTACAATTTTTCCGATCATTAATGGGCAGGAAGGCCGACGTTCCTGATAGCCAAACTTGTTGCTACCGAGAGCCCCATCACAAGTGGTGCATAAGAACTAAGTAGCTAAATGACTAAATGGCTAAATAAATAAATTGCCAGCGCTTCCCGCTGCACAATGGAAAACTCGATGATCAAGTGGTAATAAAAATATAAAATGATAAAGAAACTCGTCGCAACAGTTATCGATAGTGAGAGGAAAAGCATCGATTTTGGTATTCAGTTAAGTTCCTCGAACATAACGGAAACATGAATTTGCGCGTAATTGTACAAGTTAGTAAAGGGTGATAAAGTAAGATCAGCTGTAAATAGGCTTGAAGGGCGTCGTTCCGACAGGAAAGTAATGCGCAGCGTGTGGCACAGCTGTTTGGAGTCAAGCGGAAGTCAAAGGGCATTTTTCTCGCATTGACGTCATCGGCATTGAGTCAATACGTTTATCACGTATTTATGTGAACGTTTTCGACGACTGATTCACTCAACCACAAGCACTTTGTTTCATTGAACAGCTGGCAATTTGTCAAGGAATGACAACAAGGAACTCAGGTTAAGACAAGAATCAGGATTGAATTGATGGGGTGATTCCACTCAAATGTGAAAGTAGGGTGGAGGTGGACCGCCAGTGAAAAAAGGAAAGAAAATCCTGAAATACACAGGAAATACGAGCATTTTGCTCGCTGTGGAGAAGTTCAAAAGGCAGGCAGGGAGATGAGAGATAATGTGAGCGCGGAGAGCGGTAGAGAAGTCCGAGAAGAGAGAGCATAGCAGATCAACGTGGCGACGCAGACAAGATATCGAACGGTGGGCGGACCATGTTAAGTTTGGTGGAGTCTGTTAGAAGTCCATGGCGCCTAGGGTCCTAGTGACGTTTCGATGTAGAAAGGTGGCGCTACCTTTGCACTTGCGTACCCAGCACTTCTAGCCATGGTAAGGGCTTCTTAGGTGGGTCTGAGCCCGAACTTTTAAATTTTTTGACCTCAATGTACCGCGGCTGAGCAGGGTGTGGCACAGATGTTCGGGGAACCCTGCGGGGTTTTCAGCTGCTTCCGGCAACATTCATCATTTTCTGATGTCCGTCGAACTCCTCGAGCGAACGTTCAACGTTGAGCAGCTGATCAATCCGATGGCGACAGACTCAACCAACACCAATCGTTCTGACCATTCAACGCGCTCTCCGGAATGAAACACGCAGGGAAAAAATCAAAGCAATGGGACTCGATGAATATATTCCGTAATACACCAAGCATTCAACTTCCATTCAGAACTGCTGTTGAGAAGAGTCATTTTGTATAAGTACCCAAGCTTGCAGGAACGGTGTTGAGATGGATTTTTGCGGCGGGTGGGCGGTGAGGGGCAGGGAGGGCAGCGAAGGTTAAAGCTCGAGTAACGCTAAAGCTAAGGCAAGGTCCGGGATCGAACTGAAGTGTTATTTAGGTAGGATGGAAATCGCTCCGAGTAAAATGACCGAGTTTATACGATCCCCTTCTCCCCACCTCTACCCCTCCCCTGTCCCCACCCTCTCCATTCGTAAGGCTGTCATACCCCCTTCTATCCTACGTACATTTAGTTTCAGAGCAAAACATGCTAGTTCAAGATGCGCTCGGGGAAAAGTAACATTCAGTGCTACTGCTATGGGAGTGCTACATAATCGAAATCCTCAACCTACCTATCGCGACTGGCAAGTGAAAGGCAATGGCCTGGCCTTGAGTGCTTCAGAGCTGCCACTTTATAATACCAATCGCGGCATACGTGGCGTCTGCGCTCTCTCGCGTACGACGTGCTCTCTCGCGTTTCCCTCTCCTCGCAGCGCTGTGTCTCTCCGTCGTACCACGGCCGACCTCACAAGGGAATTTCAGTGTTTTCTATGGTGCTTTTTGCTTTTCCCACTAAGGTTCCTTATAGCAGTTCTTGTCTAATTTTTGAACCAAG
This sequence comes from Ostertagia ostertagi, assembly GCA_036418205.1. Lineage (NCBI taxonomy): Eukaryota > Metazoa > Nematoda > Chromadorea > Rhabditida > Trichostrongylidae > Ostertagia > Ostertagia ostertagi. Next base: position 285,934 of record MU868358.1, read on the forward strand.
TAACATCCAATTCGATCCCGACTCCTGCCTTTGACTTGGCGTTCCGTGGCACAAGTCAATCTCGAGTGAAGCTAGCTATGAAACTTTTTCATTCTCACTCTGTTTTGTCTTGAATTTTTGCCAGTCCCCCGATTTCGATGAGAAAAGGAGCGACCGGCTACATCGATGCCGCAGATCAAAGGTGGAAATCGGATTTCCGTGGGAGAAGTGAAGATCAAAAGAAGATTGTCCCAGCGTAATTCTTACACAATTAACATATTTGTGCCTGTGTCGAGCTTCAGATGCTCACTTCAAGTACACAAACTATTTCATTAATCACGAAGGTTGGAGGGGGATTACTCGGGTGTCCCCCAAGAGGCCCATCGCGCGGCGAAGGAAGAGACGCAGATGCGGCAAAGGACGAGTCGCAGCGCGTGCTGTGCGATATGAGACGTAGTATGGTACACTCTATTTATGTATTTATGTAACCTGACGCCTAACCTCTAAATTATGCGATGCGACTCGTCCTACCTTCCTTCGTCGCGCGAAGGGCCTCTTGGAGGACACCCGGATTGCTCCATAAGATGCTTGTATTAGAGTTATGCCCTTCCTCGGGTGCAACAAGGTGAGGATTCATTGGTAGATTGGGCACCAGTGATCGTCCGCCACACGGCTCGAAAAGATCAAGCCTCATGAGGTTTCCCATGAAACAATGACTTCTTGAATACATAATACTTTTACTATGATACTGTACGTAATAATACTTCTCCCATTGTGATTTTAGTTCTTCAATTTATCTTCTTCACTTTTCTTTTATTTTTTTCCTGCTTCGCTAGTTTTCGTGAGAACATTATTTACAAAGGATAGTAGCCTTCCCCTCTCCCACTCAGGTCAACAGTGTGCTGTCTGATTTTCCCAGGGAGAGGAGACGCCGTTGAGTTTCTGTAGGGGAGGTGGAGAGGGGGGGGGGGAACGTGATAGTGGAACGTGATAATATTTTGGAATGGAAGGAAATGCGTTTGATTTGTCCTCAGTACATATTACTGTACCGGGCGCTATCGCAAGATAAGGGGCATTTCCAGGACCAAGCCTAGGAAAGAGCAGGAACTCAGGGGAGGAAAACGCTCATACATCCTTTCTCTCCTTCCCAGCTTAAGGCTCAGTTCCATTTTTTTCAAAGACCAAACCCAAGAGAGAGCACGAACTCAGGGGAAGAAAACCCTCATACGTCCTGTCTCTCATCCCCAGCTTAAGAATCAGTTCCAATTTTTTCAAAAAGCGGCAGCTGGGAGAAGTTTACAGGGAGTTGTGCTTTCTCAAGTGGTAGGTTCAACAACGACACTGTCGACGGTGGGAAGCGTGGAGGGGAGGCGGAAGGCACTGTTCCAGTTTCGGAAATTTTTCCAAGATTACGCTCGTCTTTGCTCTCACCACTTTCCTATTGACGCAATCCTTTGATGATAACAAGCATGGGTACAGCTCGACATCTTGGGATCAAATCCCGTATCGAGTCTCGTGCATGCCTATCAAGCCTTCCACCTTGCCCGTCTTCATCTATCCGAGAAAAAAATGAGGTCGTCAAATAAAAGGTTTCTGTGGTTCCTTTTCCTTTTTTTCATCACTGGCAATTGAGTTGTATCTTGTATCTCCGAAGTTGACCAATATGTATTACCCTGCCTGAATACAGTATCTGAGAATTATTTGAGTTGTAGGCTCTAATTCAGAACTACCTCAAGATTGGTATGGTACAAGTTCCTCATTCAACGAAGCTGCAACTTGTGCCTTTGCTTTTCTCCCTTACTCGTTATTTTAACTCATGGAAAATACTCATCTCACCAAACGAAAGTAGTTACCATTCATGATACCTCTGTGGTATTTAGCTGGCATCACTATTTTTACCAGCAACTTTTAAGCGTCTACTTTTCGGCTGTTTGGTGGTTTTCTTAGAAATAGGATCTATTATAGAATGTGGAAGTCACATCACTTAGTTGTACCTCGTTTTATTCTCTCAGAAAATTTTTCTGCCGTCTTCTGCTTTGGGCCATTCTGGAGATCTTGCATGGAAAATTAATGAAAAGGAATTCAGAAGAATCGTCTCAGTTTTAGAGAAGTGGGTGGCGCATCCTGTTAGTCATAGGCCGATGTCATAGTTTGCGAATCGAGCGATTCGCTAGCGAATCGCTGGATCCGAGCGTTGCGCCAGCGAATCGAACGTTGCACCAGCGAATCGAACTTTGCGCCAGCGAGTCGAACTAGGTACCAGCGACTCAATAGTGGCGGGACCCAACGTTCAAAGGAAGCCCGCCACTTTCAAACAGTGTCACGTGACAGTGGACGCTGTTTGAAAGTGGCGGGACTTGCAGTGGACACTGTTTGAAAGTGGCGGGCTTCCTTTAAACGTTGGGTCCCGCCACTATTGAGTCGCTGGTACCTAGTTCGACTCGCTGGCGCAAAGTTCGATTCGCTGGTGCAACGTTCGATTCGCTGGCGCAACGCTCGGATCCAGCGATTCGCTAGCGAATCGCTCGATTCGCAAACTATGACATCGGCCTAGGGAGCACCCGACTAGAGCTAACAGCACTCAATGTTCAAAGCACTTTTCATTCACAAGTTCCCACAACATGTAAATGTTCCCCAGGAACATATTTATTAAGTATTTTGTTCACTTGTCAGAAAGAAAGAACGATTTGAAATTCGATTACATCCAGAAACGTGAATAGTGGCTACCGTATATTTATTAAAGTAATTGGCATTATAGTCGAAAATAAGAGATGACAGTATAAATCTCAATTTGAGAATCCGTTGACAGATTAAAGCCCATATACAAAGCAATATTCCGGAAAAGGTACTATCAGAAAAGTGGACTACGAGGTACTCGTTAGTATTCACTACATCACACATATGCCTAACATAGGTAATGCCATACGCAGTCCAGTTGCCTGTTGCGCATCTCTGATTGGCGAACGACAAACGGGAACCAATAGCGCGAGCTTGTGGCACCAAGTTGTACACTATTGGCAAAGTGCGCAACTGACACTTGTACTGAACGCGGCTATTCAAACAGAAGATGACTTTAAGTAGTGTAAAAGATATGTGTGCTAGAAATGATGTATAGAACAAGAGAAAATATGAGAAAGAGATAGAAAACAATGAAGAGATGAATGAGTTTTATTAGAGATAAAACTGAATCCCGTACGATGAAGCCTTTGACGATATGACTGTTTGTAGTTAGTCATCATTGTTAAAGCATTCCTTGTCGAGGAAGCGACCAATCTCCATGAAGAGATGGGCTTGACGAGGGCCTATACTGTGATCTTGATTTGGATAGACCTGAAATATCTCGATTCAGCTCATGAATTCACTTTCAATTGGCGAGCTGGACTAATGAAGGCGCATTATGTCTATGAAATTTAGGTCCTTGCCCCATTCGGCGAAGTCGGAGCATTGTATCTATCTGGCAGAAACCATTCAAAATCCTCTCTGACCTATACTAATGGCAAAGTTCACTGTCAAGTTCGTACGAAGACATGGTACGCATTTTAATCATTTCTGCCCAGTTCTACGAGAGCAAAAAGCACGGCGCAATGAAGAGTCTAGCAGCATCAATCTTTAACCCCTTTCACGCCGCGCTGATTTTCTTCGACGGAGTTTGACGGTAATCATTGTTAAAGTCTTCAACAGTATGGCGATTCCAAACGCGTAAAATCGATCAAGAGCTGGGCATGTTAGAGTAGGACCACCTGTTTTCTTTGAATAAGCAAGCTTCAATGTTTAGGTGAGCAAAAATTCAGCGTCTTGTGTAAAATATAGCTACTTACATATTTTTGGAGTGCTCGAGTTCTTGCAAGTGTTACCGCGCATTTATCCTCTGGAACTTCGTCAATTACGTGGCGCTAAACCTGATCGCAACTACAGGGGAGTAACAAAGTTATCGTTAGCCTTTTGTAGCATGGAAGATATCGTATATTTGGCTGCTGCTAAAACTACTGCTAGATTTATTGATCACTGATAAGGCAGACGACAAAAACCTGCGTAGGTGCACACATGATGGCGGCCCGCAATGGGTTGAAGGCACGCTCCAGGGTTTAGCGCTCACCTGTTCCATTGAGCGTAGTACGTAGGCGGACAAGCGTTGATGTCGCGCCCCTTTTGCGGCTTGAAAGTGCGCGACAAAGGCGCTAGAAGCTCGCTCGACCCGCAATCCACACCTTCGTCCGCAAGCCCCGCCCTTCCGCTGTCGGTTGCCACGTGACGCTGCTTGAAAAGCGCGGGCGCAGTTGCGGCAGCGGTTGCATTGCGGTTCAATGTCATTGGCACTGGAGCAACTGGAGCTAGGTCGTGAAACTCGTCCAACACGCCCTTCTCTATCCCAAGGTGGAATGCGGCTGAAATAGAGGGAGGTCCTTATTCGGGCGTAATCGGGGGTTTCTCTTGCTTTCTTCTCTTTTTCAGACCACAACCCCACCTCTAAATTCAGTAGTGAACGCTCCTCTACACTTACATTGTACCAAAGCTTGCTTTCAAGGCCGAGTTCTGGTAGCATGTGCACCCAGAAATTATACGTTGGAGCGATGTAGCCAAGAACGGCATTGCCTTTGGAATTTTGCCTCATGTAAAAGTTTTGATTAATTAGAGTGACCGGAAGATTATAACTGATGGCTATAGTTCTGCAATGGGATGTTAGTTAATTAAGAATTTCGACTTACTAATTGTGTGAAATGAACAAGTTCGGCTTGTAACGCCTCTGCTAGAAGGGCGCTGTTTTGAAAGTGAACATTGTCTAAAAATGCATTGTCATGGAAGTATAGGATTTGATCAGGCAAACTTTCATTGAAGCCTTACCATCAGCCTCTCCATGAGCCAGTAAATATTTGACTTCCTTCAGACGACCAGCTTTATTCAACAATTGACTGGCCTTAAAAAATGGTATTGATGACTAGAATTGAATAGAAAAACACTATCTTGTCAAATCACTGAATGCTCTAATGGTAGATTGGATAGTACTATTACAAAACCCACATTATACGCTCCTGGATTCTCTAGTGGTATACCCAAGTAACGTTCCGTGTACGCGCTATCTGAAAACAGAACACGGTCAAACAAAGGATTGGATAGACTTTACATAGTATTTTGCTTTAGTGTGTTCCATGCGTATGATCACTATGAAATTTCAGCTGTAATTCTCACAAAATCTGAAATAGAGCATCAAGAGTGCAAGCTCTGTCTGGGATTGGCTATCTTGGGCAACCCACCAATCGCATGCATCCTTGCACGCAGCAAGCTAAAAATTCTAACAATAAGAAGCAACACTGCTTTAATCATTTACAACTTCAGAATCTCCACGAAAGAGGACTCACCGTAAAGCATGAAATCGACCACCGGAGCTACAGCAATCGCACATTGGAACGTTTTACCCTGATCCCGTATGGCTATATGTGTGCTGAGAAAGCCTCCGTAGGACTGCAATGAGCTTTCTGAGATCATTATCCAGATAATTTTTAGGGTTACCACGACTAAAACTGGCCTATGTATCACACAGAGGAAGTTAATGCCACAGAAAAAATAAACAAATTTTCAAAAAGTTGACAACTGCTCTCAAGTAGGCTGAGCCAAGGCGATGACTTTTCGATGGTTGGTCACGTGGAAATAGCGTATATTTTTGGAGGGGGGAGTAGCGTTTCAGGGTTAAGTAGGGTGTAGGTTTTCCGGGAGAACTGATAAGGGTTTACATATAGATATAAGGTGTAAATAAATAAAAAAAGGTGTAAAGTTTTTGTAAGAATTCAATTACATAATCTCAATGACTGATTCGGTATGAAGGGAGTGGTGATCTTTAAATGGAGTTGAGTAATGGGACCGATCTTTAAAAAAGATGATTAATGGGAACTCCTGCCGGGGATTGCGTTGGTTCTGAGAAGCGGGGTATGAAGGCACTAGCCAAGCCTCATGGGGCTCAGCGAATAAAACGTCCTTGACACGTGCATAACCCTGGTCTAGAGTAGCATGGTAGAAACGGTGAAATGAGGATTCACTGCCCTGTAAGTAATCCCACATTCAAAATACGTCTGAAAGTGGCTCTTAGATTCTGTATGATGTTGCAGCGCGGAACACCTTATGATTTTATTCTTTAGCTATATTTGTCACAGGATACCGCGGCAAATGCTGTTAGTGGGAGGGCTGCACCAGAGTGGGTGGAGCTTACCATGAAATTTATGATTATGTCCGGAGAAAGCCTGAAGATTTGGAAAAAAAGAGAGTGAGGCCAGCAAAGAGGGTGGGGGTTAAGCAGCAGTGAAGGGCTGGGTGGTGTGAACCCAAATAAGTGAGCGGGGTCTGCCCAGAATCTTACTTCTAGAGTCTAGAGATAGGGAAAGCAGTGGATTGGACCTAGCGAGGGAGTGAAAAGCAAGCGCTCATGTTAGGAACCCTGTACGGAAGTAGGCAGTTTGCCTTGAAAGCTTATGAATCTTTTCGAAACTGTCTAGCGACTGGGACAAAGTCAGTGGAGGTCCCTCACATCAAAAGAGCGAAATTCAAGTCCGCCTGTTCCGTTCCATGCTGCCGTAGCCCCGTGTATTGCGTATGCTAGCGTGCGAAGTGCGCTGGTCGCACGGAAACCATTTTGCAATGCAGTTTCGGGCATTCCTGCTTTCTCTTTGTATATGGGAATCTTAAATGAACCAACAACCGAATAGTAAGTATACTTACCCAACCAAACACCGCTACTCGCTTGTTGTCGATGTAGGAATACTTTGACGTAAGATACCTGAATTGCCGACGGTTTATCGAAGATGTGGACCTCGTGACTACCACAAATCACTCACTTTACGGCGTCGATTGTGTCGATTGTCTCAAACTGGCCGAGCGCTTTGTAGACAGGGGCTTTCATATTCCAGCCTGAGTATAAGAAATTGAAAGTGAACCGTCGGACCGAAGATCTAAACCCTCTCAAGGCCACCAGTCGTGATCAGGTGCCAAGAAGGTAGTCCCTCCCGGAGTGGTCCCTCCTAGAGTTGAGAACGACACAGTTGCGACTAAAAAGTGCGAAACAACGGCGCTAAGGCCTTGCCTTGTGTGCTGCCGTGCTGCCATCCTTATCAACGCGGCATACGTGGCGTCTGCGCCTCTCGCGTACGACGTACTATCTCGCGTTCTCCCTCTCCTCGCAGCGCTGTGTCTCTCCGTCATACCACGGCCGCCTCACAAGGGAAATTCAGTGTTTTCTATGGTGCTTTTTGCTTTTTCTCCCAATAATGTTCCTCATTGCACTTCTTGTCTAATTTCGAACCAAATTTGTACCAGTTCGATTCCGACTCGTGCCTTTGACTTGGCATTTCAAGGCACAGGTCAATTTTGAGTGAGACTGGCCACTCTGAACTCTTTTTCATTCTCGCTTTGTTATGTCCTGAATTTCTGCCAGTCCCTCGATTTGGGTGAGAAAAGGCACGACCGGCATTCATCGATGCCGCAGGTCAAAGTGGAAATCGAATTTTTGTGGGAAAGTGAAGATCAAAGGAAAATTGTTCCAACGATATTTTTACACAGTTTTATATGCCTGTGTCAAGCTTTAGACGCTCACTTCAAGAACACAAATTATTTCATTAATCATCAAAATTGGAGGGAATTACTCTATAAAGTTGCTTCTATTTATGCCATCCCCGGCTCCATAAGGTGACGATTCTACGATACATCGTCACACTGATGGTATGCAGTGTGAATCGTCTACCAAATGGCTTGGAAAGGTGAAGTCTTTGAGATTTTTCATAAAAAAATGGCCGGATTTGGATACATAATAATTAAATACTTCTCTCAATGTTGATTATAGGTCTTACAAATTACTTTCTGATCGTTAGTTTTTCAGGGAACATTGACTGCGGACCATGGGTCTTGTTGCTTCTGATTGTTCTTCCCTCTCACGTCCTTCCTGTTCGAATTCCGAAAAGTTTTCCATCGTTCCGACGCTGATGGATTGCAGCATTTTCTTTTCTAATTGTGCTATAATGCTTTTCTCTTGAACTCGTCTCCGAAGATAAGGATCTTACAATCAGGTGGAGTAAAATGCTGCTCAAAAATGAAATAAGCATTCGAGGACCTGCATGTATTTAGTGGCATGCGTGGCGCACCTCAAATGAAATGCTCAGCTCTAGCCACACCATTTTCTGAAGAGTAGGGTACTTATTATTCTATTTGTCCGAGCACTTTCTGTTTTGAGCTCGTACAGGGATTCCCCTAACAAAGCGCTAGGGCGGTACCTCAAGCTCCGATGAAGAGCACCCTGCATACGTTCTTCATTGGGGACTGACGCCAACCATGGCTCCATAGTTTCTAGTGATTATTAATTGATGGAAAGAGTGTGGTAAACAGTGAACAATTGTATAATTGTTACAGACAAGCGGTCAGACTAGCGAAGAGTTCGTAGAAGTTCAATTACCTCGATTAGAGGATCCACGGCCATCAATCCACGCCACGATCACGCCGAGATTCGAGCAGAAGTGGATCATATTGGGATTCGGCGTAGATCTACGTATTCGACAGCTGTTTGGGCCACCATATCTGAAGACTTTGATTGTATGATCAGATTAAACCAAACAATGATCTTAGCCAAAAAGCCTAGAAGGGACTTACCAGGAAAGGCATTCAACTTCCCATGGAACTTTGAGATGAGACCCAGATATATCGATAGAGCTTCAAACGCTGATTACAAATATGGAAACTAAAACTGCAAAATGAACCTGCCAAGGAAGTTGTGAGCAGTCAAAGTTGGCTGGAAGTAAAGCATTACACTAGCCTCCGGGCTTTCAAAGTCGCCGTGGAGTAGTGGTAGTGCTCTCGGAATTTGCGCTCCGACGGGAGGAGAGCTTATGACCTCCAGGGTGAATAGCGAGGGCACCACCACTGCTCCGCGGCGACTCTGAAAGCCCGGAGGCTAGTGTAATGCTTTACTTCCAGCCAACTTTGACTGCTCACAACTTCCTTGGCAGGTTCATTTTGCAGTTTTAGTTTCCATATTTGTAATCAGCGTTTGAAGCTCTATCGATATATCTGGGTCTCATCTCAAAGTTCCATGGGAAGTTGAATGCCAAAAATGAGGTTTCCAGAGTGAGAAGCCAGTAGGACTCATAGAGAAGAGTGAAAGTATTTGCTACGAATTTTTGAATGCTAGAATGGGAATACTTCTGAAACTGTCGATTCGTGCTGGAAATCGAACAGAACTGTGACGATCGTTGTGGAATGGTGGGATCAGTGAGTGTGGAAGAAGAGGGACTCCTACAGTGAATCTCTTGAGGGCATTTACGATACGATCACCACAAAAGAATGATTTTTGCCCTTGAAGATGGAAGTGAATACATTTGGTCGGAGCATAATATCGTAGCGCTCGCATTCGGCAAAAACGTTTAAAGCAAAACCCAAAAGCAAAGCCAAGCATAAAACTGATCAGTGATGTTCTTCTCGTCATTATTTACGACTTTGGTTCCATTTCGCAAGAAATTACCGGGTTTAGAAATCAAAAAAGGGTACTGAGCCCGTTTTCAGAATCCTCATTATTCTCAATTTGTACGACGTGAATATGATTTGAAATTAAGGGTCGACTGGAGTAAGGTTCGATGATGACGATGGATTCCGAAAAACTCCTATTTTGGCAGCTTTTTTCTCTATATAGATTTTCGCCCACCTTGATTCTCCAACTTCTAAGCGCCATATCTGAGTACACTTACAGTATAGAAGAAAATGCCAAACATGGTATTGTAGAGCAGAAGAAGTACTTTCAAATGATATATGTGATTTCCTGGGTAATACTTGTATTCACTGAATTCGTAGCTCGAAAAGAAAAACGCTACGATATTATGCTCCAACCAGGGTCGACCGACAGTGAAGAAAAACGCAAAAAACAAGGGAAACGCCGAAATTAAGACCCTCCCGTTTTTTGCTCGGCAATATATGCTGAGACGGCGATAAACTACTCATTGGAGAGAGAGCGCAGGCGAGGTAGCATACCGGACAAGAAGGAGCAGACATCCCGCGCGCTGGGTGGGGTCTTAACCGCTCGCAACCAGGTGAACGAGGCACTAGCATCCTCGTTGCTCGCCTTCGAATCCTAAGAGTGGCGCTACCTCTACGAATCCTTAGCCAGCTACACCAGCCACTAAAGGGTGTTCAGACAACGTAGCCATGGAGTGTGCTTCTAAAAACTCTGTCCGATTTGCCATTTTTACTGTTACCACACTAATTAGGCGGTTTAAAGTATAAAGTCAGATATAAAACTAACACATCAACGAGCATGGGATACTTCAGTGACGGGTCGAATTTCGGCGGCTTCATCAGACCAATGTGCACTTCTGAAAGCAATGAAAAAGTAAAAAAAGAAAATACTATCCTGATTGCGTAGGTGTCCTAGAAGCGCCGCTAGCATCGGGACGCGATACTACGAACATTACTATATGTATGTGATAGTATTAAATTACTAAGCATTCGCCAGTAGGGTAAAATGGCAGTTAATCAGAAGGCAATTTGATCATCGGTGACGTAAAGAATAGCGAAGACATAAGCTAAACCTACCGTAACCTGATGGTAACTTCACTGTTTCATAGGAGAGCTCAGGAAGATCGAATGGAATGTGAGGTTCGTCAGCACCGTCTAGTAGTCTATCTGAACGAAGCTGGTCTCACATAAGGTCAACGAACATAACAGTTATGGCTGACTTACTATTACTAGGAATATCTACGTTCATGAGGTACAACTTCGTATTTTTAAATGCTTGTAGGCAAGCAAGAACAGCTCGCTTGCCATCCGGTGACACATCGTACGAGCCGTAATCGCAATCGGAGACAAGAGACGACAGAACTATTATCGATGACTGTAAAAGTTGCACTTTCACTCTACCGTACCTCCTTAATCTTTACTCCATCAAGATTTTCTACTCATTTTTGCAGCCTCCGAACATAAACAGTTTGCTGTTGCTACTGCTCAGCTGTTGTCTTCCTCTGCCTGCGCGATGAAAAAGTTTATTAGATAGTTTGAAGGGACCAACTTCTGATTGGCCTCCCCCTGAATTCCAAAAAGTACGTCAAGCGCGGGCTATGTAACAGTTTAAACGCAGGGTGAATAACGGTCGAGGAATTCCTCGACCATGGCTCTCTACTGTGCGAGAGTAGTGCCGAGAGTGAATGTACGCGCGGAGAGCACAGACGGCTCGCGGGTGGCGAGAGTGAATATCCGCGCGGGAGAGCGTGACTGAACAGGCGAAAATCCTCGACGAGCCGTTGCACTTCCTTCGATCGATTTTCACCCTGTTGAAACAGCAAAATTAGGCCCAATTCGCGAGAATCTGATTATTTCTCAAGATTCCACCGAATTTTCCCCGGGCTTCGGAATATTCTGCTCCTAGTTCTCCCAGGTTGGACCTCGTTCTGCTAAATACGACGTTCGTCGTCTATTCGACCCCGAGGGACGGGCTCTGCTTGTACCCCACCCTCTTCATAATTTCATTGACTGCGTTGGACGATGAAGAGCATGAATAGATGTGAAAGGTACAATCTTTCAGTCTCTTACCTGATTTGTTGAGGTACCTCGTGCTAATCTGTACAACCTCATGGTGCCAACACCTTGACCAGATGAGGTGAAGGTGAGGGTGTCTTTCTTAATGTCGTAACCTTTCATCTCCTTGATATCATAGGCACCACCGTGCCATGCCGTAACTCGTCCACTGCCGTTGTTCTTCAAATGAACGACTTTAAGAAGACCGGAAAATACTGCTGATAGTAACGTACAGCACATGAATTTAATAGCTGACCATAATTTTGATATGAGCGATATGATTATAGATGTTTCCATCGTAGTAGGCGTGAGGCAAAATGACAAAGAAACCGAGCTCTGATGCCAATATCGTCTTGAAGTCGGTCGGCTCAGCAGACAAACTTCGGCCATTGATCGTGAACGATTGCGTGTGCGTCTGCAAAGGGGTTTCACCAAAAGCTGTTCCTCAGGAAACTTCCACGAAACTCACCAACACGCAGTCCACCTCATTGCATAGCGTTATGTAGACGAGATTCTGCTCACGGTTTGCCCATACCGTTACCAGCCGCTCATCACCGAGTTCGCTTCGTATTTCCTTCGGCATCTTGATCCACTGATTCGAGTAGACATAGTATGACCTGAACAGCAAACATTAAATGTCGGAGTTGCACGGAGTGTGGGCAGAATGTTCCGGATGGTTCGAACTAACAGTCACCGATTGGCAGCTTGCAAGCGCCTCATTCGCTGGATACCCTCTATTTCAGAATACAAGAAGAGCGTCGAGTGCAGACCACACACCACAAGTGACGACGGCCAAAAAGGTGGCTTTTCCTTCTCTTTTTTTTGGCCGTCGTCACTTGAGTGTGTGCTCTGCACTCAGCGCTCTTCTGGTTTTCTAGAATAGAGGATACCTGGGGTCGTATGTAGTATCCGGTCGGGAATGAGTTCCCAAAACTTTGGTTCTCTACTCCGATGAACGACTCATCTCCATGGTCCATGGGGGATTCGGCTCCGGTCGATACTTCAGCATACGGCTGTCCAGAGATGCATCAAGGGGATCCATTTCCGGTCGGGTACTACTGCATAAGGCCCCCAATGGATTGCTCAGAATCCATCTGGCTCCGCTACCACAATGTCGGCGATTCTCACAGAACCATTTCTCATCCGGACCCTGGAAATGACCTACTGATTCATTCCAGCCAGCTGAGTTGGCGGTTCAGCGACCACAGTTTTGCCACTTTTCATTGACCATATGTACAGAGTGGCCTCCGGGTTATCCTCAACACCTGCCTTCGGGTACGGTATTTCCATATACCTCAAAGGGAAACAATTAATTAGGATGGGCTTCAAGTGAAACGCATGACTTACTGTGGATACTGAGAGTTTCTCAAGTGTTTTGGAATGTAAACTCGATTCACCGAGCGATCATCGAATCTGAAAAAGGAAGTTGAGGTGAGAAGAATGAAGGATGAGTGAAAAAAGGCCGAAATAGTAGTTATTTGCGTCACTCTTTCCGATGCAAAATTTAAAGAATTCTAAACATGAGCTTCCAAGGGCACGGGCTCGTAAGGTTTTATAAAAATGATATGATACCTCAGGTATGAAAGGTAGTCCCCTGAATCGGACCACCAGATTGCATCTGCTGACGACAGGATCTCTTCTGAAATATTAAATGCTACGCTAGAATTATATTTAGCAAAAACAAACATTTTTCTCATTGGTTAGATTAAATTACAGTTACTATATCAGATTCAATTCATTAAAAATCAAAATTCAATAAAATAAGATAAGATGCTCGCTAAAGGCCAAAGAAGTACTAAGTGGCCAAACTTTATCATAGTACAGTTTCTCACTTAAAATATCTCTCCACTGTGATTGGTCAACGAGAGTATCCAATCAGATTCGAGTGAATGGTTCCATAAGAACCAGAGCTTTGGTTCAGTATGGGGGATTAAGATGACTTTCTTATTACCACTCTCGACTGTGTACATGAATTTCTGCTTAATTCTGTTCTATTTTAAGGCTTATTCAGCGCAAAGTTGAGGGCAGGGCACCGATATGATGCAGTACTCACGTCTATGGAAAAGGTAGATTAGGTTCCGAGATAACGTTGTCTTAGTGCCTCCTTTTGCGGAGATGGTGAGACAGCGTTGGACCGAGATAATTGGCACCGAAGAGAGAGTACACGGCGAGACGATAGACTACTCAAGAGAAGTGAGACGGCAGACTCCACAACGATGGGCGTGGATGGATCCACATCGCGTGCACTGGGACAAGCGCCAAGCCCTTAGCACCTTTACCACATGTTTTAGTCGCGACAGTGGCACTGCTTCCGCGCTTGTGGGCCTAGCAAACTCATTCGCGAAGGATTAGTGCAGTAAGCAAATCGCTATGCGTTTCTGATGGCCACTTTCAATTTTGTAATTAATTGTAATGGATGATTTTATTGGTTTATTTTTATTTTTGTAACCTTAAGCATGTACCTTCGTATAACCAATCCGCCACACCATAGCGAAATAGATAATGGCCATCCTTCGTCAGCTGTCGAGCACTTCCTGGTTTCTCTGGATCGGCTTGGTAGTAAATGTTGTAGTCATGAACAAATACCTTAAGGAAATCAATTATTGATTTTAACTATGAGTCGCTCATTTGCGTCGCTACTGACAAAGTCGCTCTTGTTCCGATTGGGATTCCACTTGAAAATGAGAATAGTTTCGGTACCATCTCCAGTCGGACCGACAGGGAAAGGTTCTCTGAAATGAATATTTACAAAAATGGAAAAATTGGGGGATGATTTGAGGGAATGGAGGACGCAAAGTAATGAAAGGGTATAGCACTGACACTCATAGTCTACTGATCAGTCTCCATTGGGGTACGCAACTCAATTCTGTACATGAAATGTGAGGGTTGGCGGATTGCAGGTCGGTAATTTTATTTCCCCCTTCAAATTAGGTACCAATTGAGCTGCTTCGAGGGATAAGGCCCGGAAGGGCTTGGACGGGGCAGAAATGGGACTCGATCTCTGGATTACCAACCATCCCAGCGTGGAAGCTTTACGTGAAGTTTCCAAAAAAGGGAGGGCGGGGGGAGTCAATGGTTCCGTTCTCGGATTGTGGATGTGGTTGCAATTAGAGCCCATTATCAGTTCGGTAGACAAATACTGTATAAAAATTTAATTATGTGCAATTGCACACGTAAAAGGAACTTCACCGTTGCAAATAAACGTACCCCATTCGTGTGCCGTTTACTATCCGAAAGATTTGATACAGAGCCTCGTTGGAGTAACGGAATATCTGAAAAGCTATGTAATTAATGTAAAGCCACCACTCATCAAATTTGGTCCTTCGCTTCACCTTCACAAAATTCACCTATTTTAGGATTTCGAAAACACGCTTGAAAAAATTGATGGATTTTTGAGACTAGCCTAGTCGGGTTTTATAATCAGGAGTTTTTTTTTTGCAGTAAAGGTGAGCGATATCAAAAAGCTGTAGATCAGGGAAACTGGAAGGTTATATTATGGTATTTCGCCTATATGTGAGATGGGAGAAGCCCTGTAAGCGATCCTTGCTAATTCCACACCTGCGGAAATTTTTCTAGCGGTTCCAATTGATTTCCGATTTCCGATCCATAACGTATCAGCTCCTATTGGAGAATGACTTGGTTTAAACAAAAATGTAGTAGATACCATACAGGTTTGAGTGTTTCTGACGTATAGGCGTATTTATTGTTGGAGGACATCGTGTTCATAATAGAAGAATCCGATAAATATGGTGTGGCTTCGAAAGATCCTGGCTTGATGATGGTTGCTACCGAAGGAGTCTGAAAAAGAGCTTCATTGGCACCTGCGAGTTCAACATCAATAACTATTCCAATCAAATAATATGTCAGAAAATTGAAGTGTAGGCATCATTTTAAGCAACTAAAGTTCTAGATTAAGCTTGTTTTTTTTCCAAGAAGAAAATTTTCACCTCGGAGTACTCGTCCTTCGTCCGAATGAGGCCACCGTCGCGCGTCCATGCGGTCGTGTAGGTGTCCTTGAGGAACACTTTTCCAGAGAAAAGATCATCAAAGGTGAATTTACGGTATTCAGGACGGCGACGTCGAAATGATAACCGAGACGAGGATCGGTTCCCGTTCTCGTCTGAAGACAACGGCGTGGATGATTCATCTTCACTGAGATGCACTGCTGAAATGATCTGTTCTAATCCTTGCGAAAACTATTTTTTTGCGAAAAGCAAATTTAAAGGCAAGGTCCGGGATTTTTGGTCTAAATTAGGGGAGACGGTCAATTCAATCGTCGGCTAATGAGGTCACGCCGCTCACGCGGCGAGAATCGTCGCGCGCGGCAGTTGGTGCGGCGATTTCTGTGTGGACCTTTTCTTAACCATCCATGTCCATAAGTTGGCTGGGGTGACTGATAAGACCAGAGTGCTGGACATCAGTAAGCCAACAAGCGTCACCTTAAGATCTCCGCAGTTATTTAAGCCTCACTGTACAGAGCTTGTGCCATGTAAAGGTTGTCCTTTTGAACATAATTTGACTTCTTTATTAATCAACTGCCTGAATTGTTATCAGAGAGCGATAATCTGGCTCAATCGGAAAAATATTACGTTCCAAGACGCAGTGGAACGGTGAGGAAGGCACTAACATTAGTATGACAGAATAAGTTTGTAAATAATGGCAAGGGACAAGGAACCTGTATTTTAAGGGGGCAGGTGATCATATACCGTGTTTCACGACTGGAAACTTCATCTAATCCTACATTCCCCAATGCTAGAACCCTGAATTCTAGCCACGGCCGACGTCGCATCGCGGGCTGCGGCGGCTGGCGCGGCGACCTAGCCACCGCCACGATTGAATCGTCACGCACCCCTAAATTAGGCTTTCCCCGAGAAAAATGCAGTGGTCCGCAAATTGGGGGGGGGCACGTATACAAATGTCAGCATGATTTGACAAGGCTGAAGCGCTATGGTCCTAGGATGCAGCATTGGCCCCGCCTACACCATTGACCCCACACTAGTCAATGCTATTTTGCTTCGCCACTAGTGGAGAGGAGGACCTTATTTCGATTATTCCCCTTTTTTCATTACTGACATTGCACTTCACATCTCTACTGTCCAGCAGGGTGAATATCGCTTGAGGATTCCTCAACGGCACGTCGAGGATTCTCTGCCCGATCAGAGACGATCTCTCGCGCGGACATTCACACTCGCCATGCCGTGCCGTCTGTGCTCTCCGCGCGGATGTTCACTCTCGGCACTACTCTCGCATGGTAGAGAGCTATGGTCGAGGATTTCCTCGACCGTTATTCACCCTGCTGTCCAGTTACAAGCGTGATAACGCGTCAGTTTTGTCCCAGACTTTGCCTTTAAATCACATGTGGTTGATAAAGGGGAACACCAACGTTCTTGTGTTAGAAGCAAAGCAATGGAAACAACGACGAGAATAATCGTAACCAAGAAGAACGCTGCAATCAGAAGTCGGACGAATGTGCGCGAATGGCGAGTTTCGTCAGAGGTGTTCTGCAAAAACAAATTCTACGGAAAAAAATTCAACTACACGAGGTTGCACTAGAATGTATCGCGACACTGAAATCAAATAATTCATTAAGTTCGTTTTATTCTTTTTCGATCTGATTAATTTTCCATATAAATATTCCATTTTTTTGGCTCAGACCACAATGAGGCTCCAGTACAGTGCAACATTAATGTGCCTCATTTTGTTAAACATTTTCCAAAGCCAGAGACAACTAGGGTCCAACCACACTCTCAGAAAACAATTAGGTTCAGCTTTCCGCCATCCTGTTCAATGCTTACATGGTTGAGATAAACGTCTGTTGCATACGGGTACCCGACCAGGGGACTCATCGCGTTGCGAAGGCAGAGCCGGGCCTACGGACGAGTGGCAGCGCGTGCTGCAACGATTTGGTTTCATCGGATAGGATGTAGTATAGTACATCCCACATCGCACAATACGCGCTGCGACTCGTCCGCTGACCCATCTGCGTCTCTGTCTTCTCGCCGCGCGAGGAGCCTCCTGTCGGGTACCCCGCATCATACAGTCGCTGAAGGCAGAGTCAACCCTGCGTTGCGCAGTTCTCAACGGCCACGTTGCGCAGTTTCGCCCGATTAGACACGTTCTCTCGCGCGAACATTCACACTCGCATGCTCGAGCCGTCTGTGTCTCCGCCCATACAGCGTGCGTTGAGGATCTCTCAACGTGCCGTTGCGAACTGCGCAACGCAGGGTTGACTCTGGCTGAAGGCCAACCTGCGTCTGCGCGTGTAAGGGTACATTTACAAGCCATCAGAGGTTATTGAAGCAAGAGTAAGACTTTCTAGAGCAGGTCATTTCATACAGAATCTTAAGTGATTCAGTGAAAACAATTCTTTGGGTCTAAGAGGAACAGTAGTCATTTTTTCACCCTTTCAGCATTTTTTAAGGAGTTTCTAAAAGGAGATTAATATTTACTGATAGATCTTCTATCTTGATTTTGAGGAAGCATCTTTCATAGTTGTCACTATACAGTCGACTTAATCACAACTTTCATAATGAAACAAATTATTATTAACGCCTCACAACAGTTTTCTTTCGTGATAACTTACTACGGACTGAAATGTTGAAAAATAAAAAAAATTGATGTCAAACTAGCTCACGGATTTATCCATATCGTTGACTTCGGACACACATTTCTATGAAACGTCACTGTTCCAGCACACGTCCCTGCCTGGCAAGGATTCCCTGACGAGGTGTAAGGCTAACGGTGACTGGCTATGAGACTGAAATAACGACTCTTCGAATTGCATAAAGTGAAGCTTGACGGAAGCACATATCTCGGTGGTCAATCACAATAGAACAAACTGTGAAATAACAGTTCAACAGTTCAAAGCTCTCAGATCTTGGCCTATTACTCCTTTTCAGTACTGCTCAAGTAGAATCGATCGATAAAGATCCAGCAGTCAGTTGACAGCGAGAAAATCATGCATGAAGTCATAAGAAGCGCTGTAAAACTGACAGCGCTGCCTCTAAGCAAACTGTATGTGTTTGGGACGTTCAAGGAAAGGCGGAATTGCTTTTTTCATTAGAGATCGCTGCTATAAGCAATGCCTCCGGATCTCATACAGGAAGAGAGGGTATTACGGTGCACAGCCTGATCTGATGCCAATTTGGCCCTTCAAAATCCTTCAAAATTACGAATACTAACAGCTTTACTCCTGCGTTATTTCTTACGCTTTTTTTGTATATCGAATGTGTTCTGGTGCTGGATGACATAAACATCAACAGTAATATTCTCTAGGGTGAGCAGTCAGGACTATGCAAAGGAATGGGAAAGTTCCCGGGGAAAACAAGACTGCTCACGGACTTTGAAGCCTATCTCCATTCTAAGGTTTAGTCTTGAACACTCACGGTGGTAGAATATCATTTCGTGATTTGAACGCGTCGAGCGCTCAACCGCAATGCCCCGCTCAGTGGCTTAGATTCTGTTCTCCGTTTGGCTGGTATCAGAATCTGCGATCCGTTGCGCGAATCACGTGCTACGAGCAGGGTCAACCGTCCGTTCGAACTGTTCGAACGGGGGGGTCGCATTTGTGTTCTGGGAGGGGAGAGGGGTCGCATTGCGCAGTTCTGCTGGTTTTGGTCATCAGGGGCGCAGGGCATAGGTGCGTGCGAAAAAAGTTGCCGTTTCACTGGTTGTATATACCCCCCCCCCGCTCGACGGCTATTTTTGGGGAAAAAGTGGGTGGAGTTTCGGAGTTTTAGGTAGGTTTTGGGCTGTGTCAACTGGTCTCAGAATCAAATACTATAGAAGAGGGAGAGGTCGCGGTGGGGGAAGGCTGGTTGTATTGGGGGGTCGCAACTGGACCCCCTCGAGAGGGGGGGGGTCGCAAAAATCCCGAAAATGTTCGAACGTGACGGTTGACCCTGGCTACGAGTCCAAGCAATTCCAAGTGCCTTGATCAATACTGCGAGGTACTCTTCCAATCCCGCCGCCATTTCTGCTTGATGGTGATGGTTGAATGACGACTGTTCATGATTCTACTTGTTTCATATTCAGTGTTTCAAATGTTCAAATGAAGGCACTTGCGATTAACGCGATTTACGCGAGTCGCGCGATGGATCGCGGACTCTAGCACCGGCCTTAGAGAGTACGGCAAGACATTGAAGTTATGCTAAAGCGACTGAGTGAATACAAAAAGAGTTGACAGATTGCCAAGAGCTCCAGCAAAATTCTCAAGGCACCAAATGAATATGTCAACACACAGAAATAAAGAGACGATTCGCAAGAGCTGCGGTTATGGCAACTATTCGTGACAAAAATATGACTGTAAAGAAAGGGGATGAAGAAGGAACTGGTCGATACTGGATCTAGCCCCCTAAGTCATGAACATGTTGAGTATCAAGGTTCAAAATTTTTATAGAATTATTGAAGCGAAGGTGGTGTTGAGGCACCCACGCGACTCTGAACCGCTTATGGTTTGTTTTGGGGGGAGGGGGGGTCAGATCCAGTGATAAATTCAGCCGTGGCCATCCAAGTCTTGCAGCTTTGAATTTCGCCTGTTAGCCGAAACCTTCCTGGGGAGTTGGGGGGGGGGGGCTGGAAAGGTGGGGAAGGAGGTGGGGTGTTAAACACACTGAGCTGTGTCTTGGCCTCCTGTCTTGAATGTTATTGATAAAGCCACTCATAGTTAATTGCCACTACTATTATGAAAAACAGTTAGGCGAGTGGAGCATTTCAAAAGGTAAGCATCGAGGTGAGTTTATTTCAAAGTGAATATTGCAGTTGATTATTTGTCCTGTATATTTAATTATATATTAAAAGCAAAGAAGTTTCAGAGGGTACTCGTACATCATAGCACCGGAAAAGTTCCTCCAAAGAAGGAAAACAATATTCAGCACATGAAAAGATCCACCCTTAAACGGGCGGAAACGTATTTTACGAAAAACAGAGATGGCATCCCTGCTAATGAGCCTTCTAGGAGAAGTGAGAAAAAAGTTCGAAGGGTTGCTGCAGGTGTGATTGTAGGAGCAGATAAGGAGAGAGGAGAAAAATAGCGCCGGAAATCTAGTTCGCGATATTCACATCGCTACCCTTGAAACCCATTTTTGATACTCCAAAAAAATAGGCGGCAGATTCGACTAATGGTAGCTTCCGGTGGGAAATTGAGAAAAGGGACTAACGCTCAGATATATCCTGAAAGTTGGGTTGAGTTGAAGGGCTACCACAAGGCACTGGTATAATTGGTAGCCTAAGTGCGCTGAAAGCAAGAAAAGCAAAGTAAAGCAAAAGCTGCTGGTTCGATGCCGAGGGCGAAGAGTACTGGAGCCAAAACAGCAGTTGACAATCAAAAAATGGACATAATATTTGGAGGCAATATTGTAAACATAGTGAACTAGAAATGACTGCAGAAGTATTTGGTTATGTGATTTTCATAAGAAGACCCTTTGTTTTGGGGCTAACTGGTTGATAGATCCTGGTACTGCAGTGATAATCCGCTGCTAATGGTGAATCACACTTATCTGACAGGTTATTCAAGTAATAAAATCCAAAAGAAAACCTCCAATTCGTTATCCCTTACCGTCCAGAATTCATGAGGAAGTGGACGAATGGCCTCATGGCGAAGGGCCAACATGAGCCAAGATTCCTATAACAAGTGGTAAACAGCAGAAGGCTGAAAGCTAGGGACAAGTTTACCAGTGCGTGCAGGGTCTCGTAAAACTACTAATAGGGATAGCGGCGTTAATCAATTCCGTTTTGGGACGCGCCATGCATTCTAGTTCCATTCAGAATCGTAGCGGCAACTTGAATGTGATAGGGGCTGGGCTATACAATGAGTTGCGGGGCCAGCCGAAATACAAGTCAACTTGGACATGTTTTTTTGTCCTCCCAGACAAGTCTGGTACCAAAAGCGAAGGGAAGGCTTGGTTGGCCCGGGCGACTCACGACCCAGGATTTGATCCCCGGACCGTGCGCGTGGTAAGCAGCGCCACTTGCCACCGCACCACTTCCGCGCGGAACTAATGACCATAAGAAATAAATGAGATTCAAATACGACTCGGTAGTACTATTCAGCTGATGTAAGCCCGACGAGAGATCCCAAAAGCTTCCCCGGTAGAGGGCATGAGAGCCGAACGGCATGTTCCACAATAAAATGGAAAAAAGGACCATACTCAATTGACTATATGTAGAACAAAGGTCTCACTTCAGGGCTGTGGTCGCCTCTAAGAGATGGAGAGTTCAAGATAAACTAGCGATAGCCCCAAGGCGGCGAATGAATCGGAGGCCCAGAGAGCATAAGGAATCAGCGAAACGCAGATGCTCGCATTCGCCATGGTGAGCCTGCGTACATGGTGAGGGCTGTGGTGTAGGTAACTGTGTTCAATGTAGTATTCAGTGAAGCGCAGAATACTCTAACATTTTGTTCTTTTTGCCAATTGTCCCTGAAGTATTTACCAAAATATCAAAAAAAGGCCAAAGACACTGCCCCTTCCCCAGGTTCACTCCAAATCGTCATTACCAACATCCAAAACTAGAATAGAGTACGATTACCGCAGCCCCTCCGAAACCAAACGCGGTCCCTCACTTGTAGGTAAATTACCAAAGGACGCCTAACCCTAGCATCCAGTGTATTTCCAAAGCCTGGAAGCAGTTTGCAAAAATGAACGAATCTGTGTAATAAGGTTGAGAGGGAGAAGTAAGAAAGTAAGTCACTCAATGCAATTCGTAGAACGCTCTATTGTTTGAGTTCTCAGCTGACAGCTGCTCTTTGAAAAAACCAAATCAAAGAGAAGCTGTTCAGATAATGTAAATAATTGGGGTAAATCAAACAGTGGGAACAAAACCTCCGAAATTTTCCAATATTCACTCATAATTTTCAAGAACGAGGTCACCTGAAACGAAGACGATAACCCCAAAGAAGAGACAGAAGGAGAGACTTCGTGATGACCTTGCCCACTAGATTATATAAAGAGCATAGAAGATCAGAATTAAAGATTCAATCTTGAGATAGGAGTTCACTCAGGCTAACCTACGCAAGGCGCAATTCTTTTCTGAGTGAGCCACGCACTTTATTCACAAATTTAAAGGCGATTGAATGGGCACCTGACCAGCATGAGGGTCAGAGAGGCCGGGGGGGGGGAAGGAGGGAGGAGTAGAAAGCTATTACAGCCTTCCAGAAAAATCGGGTAGCACGCTATTGAAAGGAGGCGGTATGATGGGCCATGATGCGAATCCATGCAACCGTGAGCCCTCAGTAGTGGCGCGTCCTGCCATCGCGCTATCTTATCTTGAAATGCTCGTTTAGAATTGAAGAGTAGAAGCGACACATTTTTGGTAGGAATTGAACAGGTAACAAACTTAATGGGACTTTAATCTACTTGATCTCGTTCACATCTCAGCCAATCACCTAACCCTCAGATAGCCTAGGCTTATAAAGTGATCACGAGACTGGAGTGCGGTTCTATTTTGACGGCGCCATTGATGAACTAGAGCCCTCAAAGCGCTAAAGAGTGTGGCTGGGACCGTCTCTCAACGCCCTTCACCCATGAAGTTCAACAACATCAAAACCGCAACGCCCATCTGCCATTGCGATAACTGCTTTGGATATCCAATTTCATTAAAACTACA
>MU868358.1:309912-333182 GCA_036418205.1 Ostertagia ostertagi
GGGAGGAGGGGGGAAAAGGAACAGCTGAGGTAAGTGTCACTGTCGAAAAAGTTCTGATGAGAAAATTCCAACTTGTATAAAGTATGAATGACATAAGAATGAACTGACTGGAAAAATGACTTAAACTGAAGAAATGTAATTTACGTAAATGAAAGACAACAATGTTCCCCAAAGTATGTAATGGTGTAAATGAGCTACAACGAAACAAAGCAACGTCAACATCGCTTTGGCGATTTTTTTCGAAATCAGAAAAAAAGCGTTCGAAAAGTACAATTGTTTTGAAATACCAATATAATTTGTATCCACTGAGTCGATTGGTAGATCAAGCAAAGTGGGTCGTGAGCAGGGTCAATCCTATGTTGCGACAAGTATCAACGGGGGGAGGCGGTCTACATTGTTGAGTTTGTAGATGGGGAGGGGGGTCGTATTCGATGTAATTTGAGAGTTCGGGTGAGTTCAGGGCGCGTAGTATGAAGGAGTGGGAAGAATTGAGTGGGTGGAGTTAGGTTTCTCTACTGGTCTTAGAATTAAATACTATAGAAACAGTGACCATGATGGCGAGGGTGGTGAAGAGGGGGGGGGTCGTGAAATTTTTGATAAAGAGGGGTCGTAAAAAATTTCCGAAAAGTCGCAACGGTAGGACCGACCCTGGCCGTGAGATTAGGCGTTTACTCGATAATCATGATGAAATTGTAATTTTGAATCTGCAAATACAACTCAAGCAGCACTAGCAGTGTCGAATGGGAATAGAGGAAAGAGGAGGGGAAAAGGGCTTAAACGTTTGCTCGTTCAAAACTACTCTGAAGAACCCCTCCCCCCTAGAAAAGGAAGTAGTGGGAGTATAGGTAAAAAATGGGTTGAAATGGTGGAAATAGAAGGAAATTTTCGGAGATATTTACCGTTTCAGTGACTATATATACCCCCCCTCCCCGCTCGACGGCATTTTTGGAGGAAAAAGTGGGCGGGGTTTTGATGGAAGATGGAGAAGGTGGAGGTAGGGGTCGTATCAAATCCACGTTGGGGGAGGGGGGGGTCGTAAAAATTTTCGAAAAGTAACAACGATAGGACAGACCCTGGTTGGTACATCAAAATGAATAACCAATATTATTGAAGAACATGAAATGAACGATTTTGAAATGGGCGATCTTCGAGAATTTCGAGTAAAATTCATGATGGACGTCCCCTTAAAAGTGTGCTTCTAGTGCCCTACACCTTACAGGCAACGTGGCAAATTGTTAACAAGTACCAAACAATGATTGGAGGTGTTTACCTAAGAAGGGCATGTTTGTACAGAGCACCCTGGGCTAAGATCCTCATCCCTAGCTCAAACTGCACCCTCTCACGATACATGTCCAATTCCGTAACACATTCAAAAAATTGAGGTAGTGTTGAAGTAAACCTCGTACGTGGCATCCCCTTTATTATTTATTTGTTTATTTGTTTACCTTGGAGTATCCTTGAAAAAATTATGTGCGAGAAATCAAAATTTCAATTACGCCTTTTGATCGCTTTATTTCTATTATTGTTTATGAATCTTCTCTTCAGTCAATAACGATGAACTTTGCGGTAACAATGGCGTTCACCCACAAGAAAGGAGCGCAGGAAGAAAACATTGAGTATAAGGAAATTATCTTGTTTAGTTTATACTTGGATTGTTCTGTTAATTACGCTTGAACTTCCTCCATTATTATCAATTCGAATGGAAGGTTGCTGTTGGATTTAGCCCTTTAGAAATTTTTTTTACAAAAAGTGCAAACAATAACATTAAGATCCGAAAAAAGATCAACCCTGCGTTGGAAAAAGTCCAAGAGGGGTGGGGGGGGGTCGTATTTCGCGAGGTAGCGTTAATGTTACAGTAAGGGAAGTGATGATGCAGTTGGTTGGCGCGCTAAAATTTTGCCGTTTCACGGTGTGTATATGCCCCCTAGAAAATGTTGCAGTGGAAATATGGGTGAAATAGAGGGAAAGTGAGAGGATGTTTGTGGTTTCGAGGTAGGTATATAGGGGGGGGGAGAGTTGTAAAATCCTCGAAATCAGTCCAACGTGACGGTTGACCCTGCCTTCCGGTCAGAACAGAAAAAATGAAAGAACTAAAAGTTGAATGAACAGAAGGGTTCAGACGAATAACAGAAGAGTTCAGACAAGTAATGAGCATTTGTTTCATTGTATTGCTGTTTGTACTTTTTAAAATTTATTCATAGGAGAGGGGGGGGGTAGGATTCGAAGATTTCGAAGAATAGCCAGGTTTCCGAGACCGATACTTAACAATGATAACAATGAGGATGTCCTCCCCCCCCCCAACTGAAACTAAAGAAATCTGAGCTTGATTTTCCTGTAAGTTAGGTGGTTAGAAGTTTGAAGTAAAAACTGGTGTCTGAAGAAAAGCTGACGTTGGCAACTGTGATCAAAGCAACGGAATAATGTGAGATTTTCGAGAGTGACAACCTCATTGACCACATGTTTGCCAATGTCTACATATCTATCATCGACAGCTAACTGAAGGGAGTTGAAGAACAGCTGGAGAGGGAACGGAGACGCAGACATGTCAGAACTTCGATGTCTCCCATCTCTACAGCTGTAAAGTAGTGTAAAAGTTGTAGGCATAAAATAAATCATCAACAATTTATGGCTAGTGGCTAATCGGTCCTTCCTTTCTTACTTGGCTTTCGTTTGTCGCTTTGACTTTATTATTATAATGCTTAGTTATATATTGAAGTTGTATTTGAGACTGTAAATAAAGAAGTAACGGCATGTAGTGCAGCTCCCACGCGCACGGGCGAAGGATCAAAGCCTGGATCGTAGTTGTCCAACCAAGCACGTACTCCCTCCCTCCGGGGTCGCTCGAGGGCCAGGCTTGTCTGTGAAGCAAAAACCCAAACTTGCTCATTGGGGCCACCCACTCCTAATATCGAGTTCTATTCCATTCAAAAGTCATTCTGAATGGAGGTAGAGTGGGTGGCGTCAGATGGGATTTGTGGACGTTAAATGCATCATCCATTTTGTTTAAGTACTCTGCAATGCATCCTGTAGAATCTAACCTAACCTGCTGCGGACCTGAACGCTCATATTAAAAGCACGTGGCTTCTCTGCCTCTTATTGGCTAACGGCAGCAATACACCAATTTCAGAGATAATTTCATGCGTGCTGCACCATGTGAAGGTCGCTCTAGCCATAAGCTGGATGTGCTCAACTCAGCCTTCTTTTCCGATGCTGTTGGTATCGCGACGAAAGTAAAGTGTCCTATACAGCTAGCTCTAATGGGGGAGATGGAATATACCGTTCAGAGTTCAGACGCTCTGCCAATCAGGCGCTGTGACCAGGGTCAAGCGTGCGTTGAGGAATCCTCGACATGTCACAGAGGGGGGGGGGTCGTATTGGCCCGCTGGGGAGAGATCGGGCCCGATTGATACAGTAGGATCATCGTCGGAGGACAAACATTAAGGATCGAATCGATACCAGGCCAGAGTATTTCCAATAACAATTGATTCCGTCCACACAAAATCTTCGTGATTTAGAGGTGTCCGCTTAGCAATTCTTAGTGACTTTAGTGTTTCATCACCACACAAGTCAAAGGATCCGAAATTCGCACGTTTTCTAGGGATATTTTATCTTTCAAGTAGGTCCTCAAATCCAACGAGATGTGAAGCACACGGCGCATCCCAGAGTGGGCCCAGTTGGTTGCGCGCGCTTCAGCTACGGCTATCTTGATAACGAATCTTAATTCAGGAAGAATCAAGAGGGTTCTGAAAGAGTTCATGTTAAATTACAGAGAGGAGTACACTATTCAACAAGAAACGCAGCCTTCAGCGTCAAATTCACAAGCATGTAACCTTTAAAGTTGAGACCCGCTAAACAATTTTACACTTTTTGCAGAGAGAAAAGCACGAGGATTTTGAATCTGCTCCTACTTCAGTATGTGTAATCGCTCCTGCAAGGAGCTATAGTCGTTGGGATAGTGCTAATGTAGCGAAAAAGTACCTTTCGGCGGTACTCGGGCAAAAATCCTCAACGTGGCCATTTTTTAAATAGTGAACGTATTTAGCAGTTTTAGTTGCCTTAGAAAGAGCAAATCTTCTAGTTTATGATGACGTATTAACTTTCCAGATTGCATGAGTTTGAACGGAGTTATGGCTTTGGAAAGCGTAAAAACTCGCACTCATCACGAATTTTCCTCGTTAATTTTGCAAAAATCCTCAACGTGGCCATTTTTTGAGTACTGGACGTATGAAGCTGCTTTAGCGACCGTTTGATAGAGAAAATCTTCTAGTTTTGTATGACGTATCAACTTTTTGAATTTGACGGAAATGAAGCAAGTTATTGCTCCGGAAAGTGTAAAAACTCGTGCTCGTCTCGAATTTTCCTCGTTATTTGATCTAAATTTGTTATTTCTTATAACTTCCTGTAATTTCAGTACTGATTAGAAAAAGCTCTTCACAAAACTCCCAAATCAGCTTTCAGATTGAAAATTCGTTAACTTTGAAGAAAGTTATAATCATTTGAATATTTGTTCAAATTTCAATAGTAAATAAGCTGCTCCACGGTCAACGCCAAAGTCCAGTCAACACACAGCTGGCGAAGGCTTTTACAAGGCTTCCTTTGAGCGAAAGGGGGACGTGTAAATTGAGAACCATAATCTGTGTAGTACTAGAATTTGGTAAGTCTTGTGGAGGAAATAAACAAAGAAGAGGTGTTGTCATAGTACGCCATTTCTAGTGACTAGTTTGACGTTTTTTGCTCCGTTTCTCGTTTGCTCGTTTGACAGGACTCGTCACTCATCAATAATGATCATTCTTTGACTTTTTCACTTTTATACTTTTTAAACGAGTTTTTTTTGTGGACGATGGGGTAGCAGGGCTTTTTTATGAGCAGTTTTGGTGGAGAATTAAACAACTTTTTCATAGTTCGGCTTTTGAAGAGGGTTGTTTCATGGACTTCGGCCTTCGGCAGAGGGGGGGGGGGTCGTATTTCCGAATTTTCCTCGACGCCTCGCTTGACCCTGGTGTGACTGCTCCCAGTGCACCCACCTTCCGTTGACATAGTGCGCAATCCGTAGTATAGCACAGTCCGGGTTGGCTTAAGGCACCAAGGGTGCCTGATTTCAAAGCTACGATATTACTCATTTCACCCCCCCCCCCTAATGTTACCTAGGAGCGTGACTGTTGATAGCGCTGACAGCCTTGTTAAGTCTGGTTCAATCTAACACACCTCCGAATCAGCTCTGTAATATAAGAAGCAGTACGTACATATGACTGTGTAAAGCGGCGAAATTTTAGAAATTTTTGGAAATCTTTAAATTTTGCAAGAAAAAATTCCAACTGCTCATAAAATTTTTAGCCACATGACTCGCAGAAGTACTACGATCGATTTAGCCAAAATTCACAGAATGCATTTCTCTAAAATCGACCCTCACGTTTTACTCGGTTAGATGGAGGGTTGACCATCTATACTACCCTCATTACAAAGCTCCCTTCGAAAAATCTCTGGACCTATCAGTTCGAATGACTGAAAAAATCTCACTTCGCTGGAAATGCCTACCTCCACAAGACAACTATTCTTCCACTACAGTTGAGAGCATCCAAAGTAAAATCAACATTTTAAACACAAAATGGGTTTTCTCTCTACGTAATGGAGGATGGAGGTGCTAAATTTGTACAGCTAGCAAAACCGGTCAGTCGTTTAGTGATTGTAAACTCACGGCAGTATTCCAATACTGGTACACAATACCACGTAGTACCAGGCGTGGCAAAGAGGATTAGCGGAAAATTGCGGAATAATTTCGTTTGATGGAGGGGATTCATTCCATCCAAGCAATGAAATTACCCGATGGCTCTATTTTTCTCGCAAGCGTTTTGCATAGAAATGTTCAGGCATGGTTTTTTTTAATGAGAATGCCCTTGAAGTTGCTGCCCTTATTTTTGCAAAAATTTGAATTGCAACTACCTCTATTGGTTTTCTTCGGCGCAGTTGGTTGAGCCCAACTTGTATAGCCACATGTTTGCATAATGAGACTTTATTGGGAGGGTAAAGGAGAAGGCTCTTCGAAATTTCTATACGGAAAAAAGTCAGGGCAGCACATTTCCGAAATCATTTCTCTCAAAATTTGTTTTCGCGACCAATTTCGGCAAGAAGCTCTCCTACACGAATATTTCGGTCCCTGAAACGGAAATTTAATCCTTCCAACGTGGCAGGGTCAAGGGACGCGTTCGCACTTTTCCAGAATTCTTGCGACCTCCGCTTTCAAGGGCTCTCGATGCGACCCACCACCACCATCAGCCTCAGAAGGGTCCCCGATCCCCTCCCCACCAACCATCACTCTAAAATGGGAATCTTCCAATTTTGCCTCGTTTCAGCGACGTTTTAGCCAAAATCATCGAAAATCCCAGCAAACAAATTCTAGTCTCAGTCGCAACTTTACCAAAACAGTTCACTTACTCATCCCCAAGTGAACCCCCCCCCCCTCCTATAAGCGCATATGCAACCCTCTCGTTTGAATATTGTGAACAGATTGTTGACCCTGGTGGGAGGTTTCCATCGCAACAGATGTCGAACAACCTTGGGCCACTAATGTTGCTGAAAACTTGTCCCAATGGAGAGCTCGACTTTAAGAACAGGAACATGACACTGTAGAAGCGCTGTGAAATGGCTCAGAATATGCGCCACGTGAGGCCGCACCAAACCAGCGTGAAATTATTGGTGTTTGTGCCACGGATGACAAGCGCTCCCTCACCGATAAGGATGTAATATTCGTGTTCTACGACATAGATCACCTTCGAAGGCAATCTCGTGGCTAAATCCAACAACGGAGCGCAAATTCGAGAAATTTTCGCTCCATTCCTGGAAAAGTGCACAGTAAAGGGTGAGCAGTACCGCAAAACTGCGGATAGCTATTGGGTTGGTGCATAATAACATAG
The DNA here is from genome assembly GCA_036418205.1 of Ostertagia ostertagi. NCBI lineage: Eukaryota > Metazoa > Nematoda > Chromadorea > Rhabditida > Trichostrongylidae > Ostertagia > Ostertagia ostertagi. Next base: position 316,824 of record MU868358.1, read on the forward strand.
CGTTTTTTCTCGAGCTACAAATCAGTGAATACAAGTATACCCAGGAAATCACATATATCATTTGAAAGTACTTCTTCGCTCTACAAACCTTGTTTGTTATTTTCTTCTATATTGTAAGTGTACTCAGATATGGTGCTTAGAAGTTGGAAAATCAAGGTGGGCGAAAATCTATATAAAGAAAAAAGCTGCCAAAATAGGAGTTTTTCGGAATCCATCGTCATCATCGAACCTTACTCCAGTCGACCCTCAATTTCAAATCATATTCACGTCGTACAATTGAGAATAATGAGGACTCTGAAAACGGGCTCAGTACCCTTTTTTAATTCTAAACCCGGTAATTTCTTGCGAAATGGAATCAAAGTCGTAAATAATGACGAGAAGAACATCACTGATTAGTTTTATGCTTGGCTTTGCTTTTGGGTTTTGCTTTGAACGTTTTTGCCGAATGCGAGCGCTACGATATTATGCACCAACCCAATACTTCAAGCTGACATACAAATTGTGCGGTGTTGGGTTGAGGAAGATACCTACAGAGCCTATCAGCTGTTAATTCATTCGTCATCTGCATCTGTCGGACAGTTGGATGTTGTTATTATGAGCGCCTGAAGGTATGTATGAGAAATGCCGACACTTTCGAATTTTGACAGTTTCAGAAGGAAAATTTCAGTTGTGAAATCAAAATTGCGAAATTAGGTGGGAAGCATCATATTTCCAGGATGGGATTGGAATTTTTCAAGGAAATAGAATTTTTGGCGGGATCTGGAGAAATTTTGGGGATTTTTTTCGATTAGGAAGCCAAGTAGGTTTGATAGATTATTGTAGAATTTGACATGACACAGTACCATAAGAAAAAGTCTATAAGTTCTCTCAAGCGCGGTAAAATTAGTAAAGCACATCCTGCCCCTTTTTTTCACCCCAGTGCCAGAACTACTACTCAGTGCTATCCAAAACTAATCAAAACGTTGCGTAATTTCAGAATCGCCTAAGGATAGGTATCACCACCAACAGAACTCCTAGGGAATCCCCTTCTTCAAATTTGCGTGACGTACATATGAGACAGGCGTAGCGGCGCCTGGGGCCACTGACACTCGCCAAAGCTAAGACCAGGCGGTAGCACTAGTGATTGATGATTTGGCTGTCGAACAAACGGCCTGTCGTCCATGTGAAAACAGAGCGCAATCGGTGGCTGTCTATCTAGCCCTGGGGGTCGCCCAAGAGGTGCACGCGCTGATCGCCCTGGTGATCTCCTAGCTGGCGTTCATAATAGCTCTTTGCCACTTGACTGGGCGTTGCGATTCATTCAGGCAGGAGGTGAAAGAGGGCACTACAAGCCGTTAGCTGGCTACGAGGAGCTTTCTAAGGATAACAGTTTCGAATTTCTTCTCGTGAGACAAGAATAGAAGAAAGAATAAACAAATTCAACAAATAAACACTATACGAACGTGATTCAGAATAGAGTTTTTAGAGAAGTAGTGATAGTGCTACAAATAAAAGAGTGCAGTAGCATAAGAGGGTACAGATGCGCTAGAACAGGTACATAAGCCGTGAAGAAGCCGCGGTGGCAGACAATCTACAGAACGAGCCAGCATTGAGAGTCCTCGACAGGAGATGTCGTATTTAGCTCTCTGGGGAGGCTCTCTAGAGTCAAAATGTGTACGGAATACGGAATTCTGGATGTACCGTTGTGGTTTGCACCCCCTCTCTCGCTCGTTGAGTTCATTGAGTCAAGCCGGCTTCATCGAAAAATTCCAATTTCAAGTAGTACATATAGGAAGAGAGAGGATAACCTGCTTAGAGTTGAGCAGTGGCATCCCACTGCTCAGGCCTGGGAGGTCGTCTCAGCGGAGACATATTGCCCTCACCTGAACTGCAATGCCCTTAACGTGTTGTAAAACCTCTCGTTAATCTATTGGAATCGGAAATCGGAAATCTTATCTGTTATCCTCTTCTATGGATTGAAAGCAGTTTCCAAAGAAATTGTGGGTGCAAAAAATGAAATTTTACAAAAAGGCTGATAATTTGAAGTTGAAAGCTACTGCTGCAATAACTCTACTTGCTCGTAAGGTCAAGCAGATTCTGTTGAAAGCCGACATTCCTCAGCTATGGGATGGTGCCGCCCACGTTAAGTTTTTTACAGACTTAGGACCTGAAGGTTCAGCTCTAACATTCAGAGTCTTACCACAAATTTCATTACCATTATTCGTTTACCTGCGTCATAACCCTCCTTATTATTTCATGCCCCTCTTTTTATTACTGCTAAGAATCCGTTCATTAATTCATAAGATATCAGAAAGTTACTGAATCAATTTTTCATGCTGCACAACAATGAGCGCTGCTAGTCACGGATTTCACTGTACAGCATAGTACTGTATTGTACCATTTGATCATTGTACCATATCAATTGAACGAAAGGAATGAACGGCTTCGTGTCCCTCGAGCAAGGAGGATCCACTGGACCACTCTAGCACGCGACAGGGACGAATGGAGACGTTGCTGGCGCCCGCTCGATCAACGGGACGACAGGTGATACAGGTGAGGTGATACCATATCAAACTGCAGTAATGAATAGTAAACATAAAAAAATTGGAGTTTTCAATGAGAGAAAATATTGATGAATAACAGACAATTTAAGAAAAGTTTATCTGAATTTTACCAATGTAATTTATGATAGACTAGAAAGGTCCTCAAGTTTCCATATTACTGGACAAAAAAAAACAAGAGAACCGAAAGGTCGGTTTACGGTGCTAGCAGTGAATTAGTTGCAAATCAACTGAGCCCAAACATTTTCCCTAACAAGTAGGTACTTAACACTCATCAGTCCTGAAATACTAGTTAATAACGTTAGCAGTTATAATCATATTATAACGATAAAAGTTACAATTTAAAGTTAAAATAATATTCAAGGGAAGCAAAGAGTGAAATGATTTACAAGAAGACTATGTGTAAAAAGGCGCTTTATAGGTTAGCAGAACATCTAGCTGTAATAAAAGCGATAACATCTGACCGAGATTCGTGCCGTTTATACATTGAACTGGCTAGACCACGCGGGTTGATGAAAAGTCAAGGGCAAATTGAAGACGCGTTAAACAAACCCCCCTCTCCGCACCTCCACGGGCATCCACTGAGCCACTCGGATGAGGGTGGACGGTGTGTTGAGATGGTAGAGCACTCAGTCCTCAACCCGCGTAGCTACTCCTCCGTCTTGAACGGGGGTCAGATTTCTCGCGCCTTTCGAGTTGAAGATTCTCCATATTACCGTGGACCGCCCTCAGCAAACATGCACTCATTAACACCACACACGCTCTGGTAGCAAATATAGACGCGAGAGGCTCGGTAGGTGCTGCTATCACAAATAGTGGAGCTACCCACGAAGTCACAACACGCTGTTGGAGGTAGTGCGCTTGGTCAGGAACCTTCTTCGAATTGAACGACAATCCCAAAATCAGTGGGAGGGGTAACAGCGATGATGATGTTGTGGAAGCCGAACTGGCTGAAAATAAAAAAAGAACACAAACCGGAGATAAAGATATTGACAGGTATACCCCCTCTTTTCCCCTTAATGGGGGAGGGGCGTGTCCGGACGAGTTGTCTGAACTTGCTTGCTCCATGGCTCCACTAACCCGCGCGTATTTGAATTAGCCGCTACGCGTAATCCACGCTGCGTATCACGGGGTGTGCGCGAGGTATCTCGTCCATAAGTTCACATTAGCCGCCCTCATCAGCCACTTTGAGGAGCCCTAGCGCCATTGTCGCGCACTTTCGAGACGCGACAACGGCACACGTATGCACTTGTGAGCTTCTCTATCCCACCCACAGTAAACTGTTCGACACGACCCCATTTGGATTTATTACTTTTATAGTACGATGCAAACGAAAAATTTGCCGAAATGGAATAAGATTCACTTTCGCCCCAACACCTTCCTATACAATCAGTAAATAATTGGCAGTGAGACATTCAATCATTATAGAGTCGATAGTGAATCTAACCAACTTCCAGTCCATCGAAAAGTCAATTCTTCGCTAAAATGGACCGGGAGGATAAAACACTGACACAATGAGATGCACATCGGCTTCCCCTCCTCCCCAGCAGTTTCGACCCCGAAGTAAAGGTGCTTGAGACAGACGTCACAGCAGTGGTAACGCGGTAGCCGAAATGTCCTGAATTATGCGTCGAAAACCTTTGAAACGAAGATTTCATAAGAACTGTGATGGGAACAATCAAGGCCACAACCACTTAATTTGGCCATACTTACTTCGAAGTGAGTGAACTCTCTACGAAGAAAGGATGAACCCATTTAGTGGCTGTGGTCTTGATTGTTGAAGTAAGAAAAGATAAGCATTTATAATTATTAGAAAATACCCAATAATGATCTCTACACAGTCGTCCGGGGCGGTGATTTTTGAACAACGATCTTGACTTTTTTCATGATGGAAATAGCTCATTACGCTTTTCGATTTCTACACCCAATTATTACACATTCTTTGTATCATACACGCTGTTTTCCTTGGAGCCTGGATCACTTGTGTGAGGATTTCCGACGTGTTCACGTCAGTCGTCAGAAAAATCGAACCACTTACTGTTCCTAGCGAATCGACTCCTATATAGGTAACCTCCCCTTCAAAAAGCGAGAAAGTGTCGGGTGCAGACCAAACACCACAACTGACGACGGCCTCCAAGTAAATCTGGTTAGAAGTTGTTCATAGTGATAGCTGATTTCTGGTAAATGATAGTTGTAATTAGTGACAACGATAGAATACAACTGCAACAGGCTAATCATTTCATTGGCAGAAAACATTAACATTTTGTGAAGGCCGTCGTCACTTGTGGTGCATGGTCTGCACCCGACACTTTCTCGCTTTTTGAAGGGAAGGGTACGCATGCCGATCAGTGCACCAGAAGCGAAAAATAGTTCAAATGGTGGCGGAAATAGGGGCCCTACATAGGAATGACACCACCATTCGGAAGTGGATGGTTCGTATTATAGGACAATCAGTTTCGAAACATTTTGCAGCTCTTAACCCTTTGACCACCGCGTGGCTCGCCAGTAGGCCACAACTTTACGCGGAAAAGTTCGTTTTGCTCAATTTATTTAGCATTTTTTCTTGCTTCAAAACAGCATCGGGTCCGAAGAGCAATGAACGAAGAACGGCATCATCCATAAAGATATTATTGTAAATTCGGTGACTGTTGATGAACTGCGTGACTATTGCTGATGAAAATGAAAAAAAAGATGCCGCATAACCCAACGGAGGGCAGAGTCAACCCTGCGTTGCGCAGTTCGCAACGGCACGTTGAGAGATCCTCAACGCACGCTGTATGGGCGGAGACACAGACGGCTCGAGCATGCGAGTGTGAATGTTCGCGCGAGAGAACGTGTCTAATCGGGCGAAACTGCGCAACGTGGCCGTTGAGAACTGCGCAACGCAGGGTTGACTCTGACGGCGGGTTAATGTTTCCGACAAGTCCCCAGTAAGGACCGACTCCCAACTCTAGGCGTTCCGGGGCAGGCAAACCAAACATTTCGTGCTGTTAGAGACCTATGTATCTGCTTAAAATTGCGATTTGACATCTAATCTTCCTTCAAAAGTAACAATGAAAGTTTTGGACACGTTTTCTGAAAGTTCAGAGTTCACTTTCTGGAAGGCTGAGAAGTCACTGTTATGGCCAGAGATCACCTTGAAATCAAGTCGCGTCACTTGGACGAGTTCGAAGTGAAGGCACGGAAGGTTTATAAATAACATATAGCAGTCAAGGTATCTCCTGATTCAGTCTCTGTGGATGATAAGATCCTATTGACTGAGGCTGACATCAGGTGTGTCTGGAGCGGCAGAAACGCCAACCTGAGCAATGGATGATCCCTACAAGTAATTGCATAGACAACGTCGAGTTCATGACTAGCAGCCTTGAATACAAAGTTCGGGCCCAGACCCACCTAAGAAGCCCTTACCATGGCTAGAAGTGCTGGGCACGCAAAAGCGCCACCTTTCTACATCGAAACCGTCACCAGGACCCTAGGCGCCATGAACTTCTAACAGACTCCACCAAACATAACATGGTCCGCCCACCGTTCGATATCTTGTCTGCGTCGCTGCGTTGATCTGCTATGCTCTCTCTTCTCGGACTTCTCTACCGCTCTCCGCGCTCACATTATCTCTCATCTCCCTGCCTGTCTTTTGAACTTCTCCACAGCATAGAGCAAAATGCTCGTATTTCCTGTATTTCAGGATTTTCTTTCCTTTTTTTCTCCATTGGCGGTCCACCTCTCATCCCTACTTTCACATTTGAGTGGAATAAACCCATCAATATAAGCTGCGGAATGAGCTGAAAGTGAAAAGGAAAGGAAGAGAAATCATCGGGAACGCTGAAATTAAGGCCTTAACCTTCAATAAGGTCGGATGTGGTACGATGGCGAGACAGGGCGATCAAAGAAGACAAAACACGCGAGAGAGCACGTCGTTCGAGAGAGCACGCTGATCTCTACATCAATCGCGGTGGGTGGGAAGCGTTGCAACGGGGTCGATGGTTGCAGGCCCGTAAGGATTAGCGCCCTAATCGCGCAATTTTGCGACGAAGCTGGAGTGATCTAGTAGGTAGGGACCTACAATTCTCGCGGTATCCTTCCTACTAGTAAAGCTAGCCAGGGGCTTGCCTTTAAATATTTGACCGACTTTGCTTATTTGAAGCGATTCAGCGAATTGCATGAAAAATGTAAAATTTATAATTTGAAACGTAGAGAGTGGAAAACAGAGCTCTCAGACAGAAAGCAGAAAAAGCTGAATAGAAAACGAATGCAATAAAGCGAAAGAAAAATAATAATGATGGAAATGTGTTTACCAAGGGCTGCACTTCAATGAGGAAAGAAGGTAGCAGTAAAAGGAGCATTAGAGCTCTGCAGACCGCTTTCCCTAAAAAACGACTTCATTACCATTGAATTTTCGTGTCTGCAACCCTCAGCTACCACATCAACATCAAAATTGAAGGATTTGGCAGAAAGAATTCTACAAGACATTGTCTCTGTTTGAGAAAACCAATTGACATCGAGCAATGAATAGTAAATGCTCAAGAAATATGTGCACAACAATATTTTCGTCAATTGAAAGAGGCTGAAAGGCCCACGGGGATCCGATGAACGAGTTGGTGATGTTATCGTTTTTTGTTTGTTTATGCTAGCACTAGCCATAAACTGGTAATGGATAGGCATTAACTAGCGAATCGGGCAAGAAAATGGATGTCATTAACGAGTTTTCTTAAACGTTTTCCCCCTCTGCTTCCAGAAGTAGCCCCATCTTTGTAGATGGGGCTACTTCTGATGATACTTATAAATATTTTTCAAAAATCACACTTCAAAAGAATAGGTATCGATCACTTGCTCAACAGGACCCGAAAAAAAGTAAAAGTAAGTTGGCTAACAAATTGAGAGCAGCTGCACATGCGACTTTTGCGTGCAAACTATCATTTTATTTTGTTTTATTTATTTAGCCATTGTGTACAAATAAAGTAGAGGGCGATATAAACAAGTGTACACTGAAATACAATAGTGCAAGTGAGTAAAATATAAAATAGCTAATAGACGAACTTAACTGAAAACTTGAATTATTTATTTGTTCGTTTGTTTACTTATTTATTATGGTTTCAAGGCGCTCCACTGGTAAAGCATGTAGCAGACAAGAGCATGTAAATGAAATATGGAGTAAACAAGTGTACACAAGCAAGTAAGTAAAATATGAGTAGAAAAATGGAACTGCTGGCGTAGGCCAAAGAAAACAGAAGAATGGTCGAGATTGTCATCGCTATACACGAGAAAGCAACGTGACCAAGGTTAACAGCACAGTTTAGACGTCATAGAAACAGGAATTTCCCCCGCCATTCCCCCTTTTTCAAGTGGTTATGAAGTTACATATCACTACAGTTGTGTACAGGACGGGATTCTAGAAGATTGGCGCTCAATAAACATTTTTTGAATTATATACTCCGATTTTCAAGATTTTCCTAGATTTCATTCTACTTCAAATACAACAAGTCAGAAATTTTCAAATTTGCATGGGACAATTTAATGGGAAAGAAAAGTGGTCGATTCCCGTAGAATTCAGAGGGCCATGATTTTGAAGAAATGGAAATCAAGTTTTTTCTAGAAAAATGAGTTAGTCGTATCAAACAGTTGAAGCTTCAATTGTAGTCGGGACCACTCCGGGTTCATCCAGCTCACAAGCAATATCTGAGAAGACTTAATGGAAAGGTCAACCGAAACATTGGGACTTGTTTGGGTAGTGTGACCCCCTGGAGGCAGGGTCAACCCTACCGTTGGGACTTTTTGAAAAATTTTTACGACCCCTTCCTTCCTGAGAGATTTCATACGACCCCTTCTCCTCGAACTTCTTTTCCCCTCAAAAAACACAACACCGTCGAGCGGGGGGGGGTACATTGAAACCACAAAAATTTCCTATTTCCTTTACTTTTCGCTCATTTCCCTCCATTTTATCTATATTTCCACTGCCACATTTTCTAGGGGGGGGGGGGGTTACGCACGCTGAAACGGCAAATTTTCTCCCGCGCGCTCTCACCTCATCACATGTAATTTCGTAATTTTGTGCTACCGAAACAAGTACGACCCCCCCCCCACAAACTCAACAAACTACGACCCCCCCTTGGTACTTGTCCCGACGTGGGGTTGATCTGGAGGACCCCTTGCGACAAATTGGTTCCGGTATGAGACCCGGCACACATGAGAAACCCCATCCTTTCCCTCAAATCCCCCCAAATCTGCTGCTGAGGCTTGCGCCTCAGCGACTAAGATCTAGGTAATCCTTGTAGCACTCCTAAATCAATCGATACCGGCTGTTGGTTGCTAGTCTGGAGAAATTGTCTTCAGGATTGCTTTGGCTCATGAAAGGATCGGTCTCAATTGCTTTTCGACTTTTCAGGCTCTGACGAAGGCGAAGAGGCCGAAACGTAAGCCTAATAAAAGCTGCAGCAATTTTGGACAGGCTAAAACAGCCTCTACACTACTCACTTCTTCAATTCCCCAACTCCCCCCTCTCTCAAAGACCTTTTTCCCTTTCTACGACTCCCTCTAGAGCCAGAACATGGACAGGACCACCAGAAAACAGCTATACACTGAGTAAGTGTTACCTCGCCAGCCAGCTTAGCAGTAGTACCAACAAGATAAAAAATTAACAAAATCCGTTCAGCGTTCAAAACTCTCTTGCCATAGTGAGCCGAGATTTGCCGAAGTAAAGTGATATCGTTATTTTTTCTTGAAAACTGATCCCTCTGCAATTAGATGCGACAGAGTTCTTAGTAGATTAGATTTCAAAAGCGCATGCATTCTCCAGTTGGCAATTAGATAAACGATTTTCACTAAATAATGTAAATAAGCCAAGAATTAACTAAGCAATAGCGATTTTTGTAAAACCTTCAAAGGTCGCTTGAAGCATTTGAAAGGCTTATTTGAATATAATTAAAAGCTGTCTGCATACTGAGAGCATACGGATATCAGAAGTAAGATATGATGTAAATAGCGAAAGTAAACAAATAAATAAGCATCAAATAAGAAAGAGTAAACAGTAAAGCAACCAAAGATGGTTTCATAGGTCTACAAACGGACCTAGAATTTCATTTAAATTCGAGATTGAGAGGTAATTCGCTAGTGACGTTTCAAGCGAACGTCTGTGGTGGGTCATGGCCTTCCAAGAGGTGTTTCCACTGATGACTTCTCACTTAACTGAAGTCATTTTCAACATTTTCAACATATTTCCCCAGCTTTCCGAAACATTGCCCATCGCTAACGATAAGGGTAAGATTCTATGGATAAGAGCAGGGTGGAAGCCTCATAGAGGGTGAACAAACGCGCTAAGAATATTATAAGAGTGTAGGATAGAGGACACTTCACCGGTCCTTATCATGAAACGACTTCAAATGGGCGTTTTATCAAAACTCATCTTTATATATTTCCATAGCACCAGAGACACAGAGCACAATACATAAAATGCCCCCCCCCAACTCATTTTTCACCGTTGTCGGGAAATCAGCGGGCCATCATAGCCTTTCCAAAAAATAAGCGCTCTTAGCTAGAGAGCAATTGAGAGACTTTCCAGACAATATGAAGAATCTTTCCAAAACTAACAAACATGTGAAGTGTCTTCATGAAGGGGTTGCCTTCAAGCACTTCTCTCACCAAAATGAAATGCCGGATTCGAATTCCGGGAATCCCAACTTCACCATGGAATAATCCAATAAAGCCGGTCATTAATTCAAATGAGCGGCGTTGTCTGAAGAGGTTGGGCGCCGCTAAAATAACACATTCATAAGGGTAATCCAGAGGGTTTCCCCTTCTTGTGTCGCGACACTGATCTACATGCAGCTACGGTGAAACATTAATAGGTAAAATCGGAACTTTTGAAAAGGAACTCTCAAAGGAATGAATTAATAAAATGTAAGAGTCAAAGGATAAAAGAGCGCTTCAGCGGAATATTCCACGATTTTTTTCACACCGCGTGGGTTACCATAAGAGTAGAGGGAAGCATTTAAGTGCGGTAAAAATGAAGTTTACCCCAACGCTTGTTGTTGCCCTCGTAGGGCAATCAGATGAAAGCTGCAGTCGAGCCACTCCTTCGTCGCCTCCTACACCCCGTCCTCGTTTTGCAAAACATTTCGGAACAAATTGAGCACGCCATCAAAGTTTCAATAGCACTAATTGTTTGTCGCACATGTATTGATGAGATTTCGACTCTCCCCTCTGATGGACGAGGGAAACAACATCTTCAGAACTTCATCTTCGGCAAAAAAAACTCATTAAACCAGATTTTCAGTGCTGTTGTCGATAGTTATGAGATTCAGCAGGGCTCTGTTGGGTCAAGAAGCCGCTCTAACGCCTAACCTGTGTTTATCATAAAATTTAGTAAAGTGGTTTCACCAGAATTTTGCTGCAAATGTAGGGTTAGAATTCGCTTTATTAACCAGCCTTTCCCGAGATGTGCCACGCCTTCGACTTCTGAATTTAAGAGGGCAGAAAGGTACTCTAACTTCGACGCCCGGGGAAGATCAGATCTGAGATTTGAATGCGGGACCTGTGCGTTACACCAGCTTCCCCTCCCCCAGCCAGGAATGAGATCAAAAGAATAACTTTGATGAAATAAGTGATTCTTTCGCTATCCACGAGTTACCCGCCGACCAGGTTGCTCCGTAAGGCTGTTCGAGAGAAAATTGGAGTTTGAAGGAAAGCTCCATGTTCAGCTTCATCATCTGTTCGGCACCGAATTCGGGTCAACGACCCGAATTCGGTGCCGAACAGATGAGAGGACCGCAAACTCCGAGCGGACCATTTCAACCTAACGGTGTTGCCCGCCCTCGGCGAAGTAAGCCAACCAGCCCTTCCGGCGGAGCTGCTGGACCAGCTGCACCACTTGCGTCATTACTCTCCTACCGTACCGACCGAGTTGAAGTAGTCCGTCGACCGTCGGGGACCCCATCCCCTCCCCAACATTCAGCATACGGCCCCAGCAGAAACGCCAAAAGGGCTGGTTTGCTCATCTCGACCTCGGTTATGCAGGAGAAACCTGGGCACTAGCGAAATCACTGGAATGCAATTAATATCCACCCAGGCATCAGTTGAGCGCCATCTGCTGGGCCTGTCGCTGAGTCAAGAACGAGAGCTGAAAGTTCAAGATTCCGACGTCAGAGCCATGGGCAGATTCTCTAGCTCATCGAAACGACGTCTATGACCCAGAGCCTTTAGGATGACTGCACTGGACAGCCACAGTCAAAGATCGAGAGCAACGCAAAGAAGTTGGGACCAGCGTAAGGTCAACCACCGTGGTTATGGGCGGGTCGTCTAAGCTCTAAGCTAACAATAAGAACCAAATGCAAAGACACCTTTCCGACCGAGATACTAACCCGTACAGCTAAATGTGACATAGTTCTGAGTACAATTGGCGGAAACCATGGGGCTAGTGCGGGCTTTTGATGAAGATGGACTGCTGAGTTGTCTAGTTAGCCTCCCAATATAAAGTGTATGGGCAAATCTGGTTTTTAACGGTCCATCGACAGAAGATACTGCTGGCAATTCTGGCAATTATCACCCATCTCGCCACTCTGTCATTGGGGACGATTAACCTTTCGCGCTCTCATGGAACTGAACGTTTAATACGATTGGCAATTATCCAATCTGATATCACGTACTCGCTCATCGTTTAGGTGTACGGTGAACTTTACCGATAGGAGTTCAAAACCAGTTACTGCATGAGTATCCTGGAAATAACTTAGCGAAAAATTGAAAGTGGAAGGAGAAATTTATGATCATTTAGTTCTTCTGTGAATTGCGAAATTCTCACACTGTACCTGATACAGCAAAACGCCATTTTTTAAATTTTGTGACAAGTAATGATCAAAATGGGGCATTTTGTGCCAATCAACATTGTGTAGGTAGAATGATAAAGGATAAAGGATAAAGCATTTGCCGTTGATCAATCCCTTTTTGGGATGCGGCACGCATTCTACTTCCATTTGTACATTCGTAGTGGCGTTTGAATGCGATGTGGCCTATACAATGACTTGCGGGGGCCAGCCGATGTACAAGTCAGTGTTTTTATCCTCCCAGACAAGTCTGGTACCAATTAACCGACCCCGGAGGGATGGAAGGCTTGGTTGGCCCGGGCGACTCACGACCCAGGATTTGATCCCCGGACCGCTCGCGTGGTAAGCGCGCCACTTGTCACTACACCACTTCCGCCCTAGAATGATAAGTAACTTTTATTAACATTCATGAAAATGAAAAATGCTTTAACATATTGACGACAGCGTGACGCGCATGCGCGTCAGGTTTTCGCGCGATGGACATGGTCTTGCTCGATTCGCTTGGTATTTTTTGTCAGAAACTTGTCTGTCTACATTACTGTCGGAAGATACCACACACATTACCAGCAACGAAATTATTGAAAGATTAGTGTTGGTTCTGGAAAAAATATAGAAAAAATTTGCCGAGAAACACGCACAAAGGGCTGTCGTCAATGTGTTAAGATCTTACGATTTTCAAAGTAAACAATCATGGCTGTCCGCATACCGTCAGAATACCAGTGGTCTGATATTACTGGTTCAGGGTTAGTTTGAAAAACGGAGTTTACTGCGCAACAGCAAATAAGAGACTGCTTTATAATCACTTCACCTACGTTGCCGTCGGACATTAAGGCTAACTTGAGGAATGAGCTGGTCTTCCTGAAGTGGTGAAGTAAGTTAAAGGCAAGATTCAGGATTGAATTATGAGGTAATTCCACTCAAATGTGAAAGTAGGGGTAGGAGTGGACCGCCAGTGGAGAAAAAAGGAAAAAAATCGTGAAATACACAGGAAATACGAGCCTTTTGCTCTACGCTGCGGAGAAGTTCAAAAGGCCGGCAGGGAGATGAGAGATAATGTGAGCGCGGAGAGCGCTAGAGAAGTCCGAGTAGAGAGAGCATAGCAGATCAACATTGCGACGCAGACAAGATATCGAGCGGTGGGCGGAGCGTGTCGCAACAGGTGGAGCGTGTCAAAGTTCTTAGCGCCTAGCGTCTAAGTAACGCTTTTCGAAGTAGGGAAGTGACGCGACCTCTACACTTGCGTACCTAGCGCTTCTAGCCACCGTAAAGGCTCATTAAGTGGGTCTGAGCCCGAACTTTGCCTTTAACCGGGAGCCACTAGCTCGGTTGAATTGAGCGTAAAGGGAACTCTATTCCCTACTTTCCATATTTACAAAAACCAACTCTCTGCGACAAAGTGGTGAATGCGCTCGCTGCACCACAACAGGAGTATCACAAACCGATGAAAATTTGCCTATCGAGTCAGAAAAAAATTGAAGAGGAGGGTCCGGAGTTTGAGTCAACGATTTCAGCAACACGTTGGCAGTTCTTAAGGCTCGTTATTTGAAAGAGGATTATTTAAGTGTTGCTGCCCTAAATAGGTCCATCCTATATGCTAATTTGAACCAGAACACCTGAAGTCTCAGAGATGGCGAAAAAAGCGACACCTATGAGGGATAGAGGAGGATTCACATCAAGGAAGATCTCTGGTGGCTGGTTCTTTGATAAAACCGCAACCCATCTAACGTCAACAGACGGGGTTCCTGTGCTTGAACAGCCTAAAACTCATGTCGCCCCTAATGTGTTTTAAATCAAGCGTATAGCCCATGAAAAAATGAGAAGGTGATGAAGAAAGGTAACGCGAGAAAGAGAACAATGAAGGATTCTGGTTACCTTATTCGCCGTTGAAGTCCTCAATTTTTCGCCATCGTCTTTCCAATAAATGTGAATAACCTCCAAGTTTTTTTTTTCACCTGAAGGCTCCAAAATTGCACTAAAGCATCCATCGAACACAGCATCTTGAAAGGTACCCTCTCCTTCAAGAATCCAGAAATTGTGCGGTGCAGACCATACTCCACAAGTGATGGCGACCTCAAAGTAAATCTGGTTAGTAGTGATAGCTGATTTTCAGTAAATGATAAAACAGGCTAATCACTTCATTGGCAAATACATTTGCATTTTCTGAAGGCCGTCGTCACTTATGGTGTATGGTCTGCACCCGACACTTTCTGGCTTTTTGAAAGTGAGTTTAAGTGGTCACGCCATTTGCGTGTTATTTACACGTTAATACTTCAATGATTATCGTGCCTAATTTCCATCCCTTTCCACTTTTTGGAACCATGTATCTCTCATATTTCCTACATTACTGCACTGCTCCCAAACTTCCGAGCTTTGTTTCCCCTCCTGTAATGCGCCACGCACTCACTTTCGATTCAGAATTATATCGGCATTTGATAGCGTGATGGCTCGGCCTGCGAGGCTAGCAGTAAGCCAAGATTTTTCGTCGTATGTTCAAACGAATCACGTACAAAATTACACAAAAAATATACCTCTCAAAGCAGCTAGTGTGAAAAAATCGGCTATTCTAAAGGGTTTACCAAAATAAAAATTCAAAGGGTGAAACAAGTCTTCGAGATGGTTTTTTGAGAAGTAACAAAGGAAGGAACAAAAAAGGAAGAAAAGTGAAAATTAGCCATTACATGAAAAATGCGAAAAAAAAACTCGTAGGTCTCACTTTGATTAGGAATGACCTCATAATTTTCAGTGCGAAAGCTAGATTTGAATAGGTAATCTATGAAGCTTAGAAGCATTGATCAGAAAGAAAAGTGGAAGGAAGGTAATAAATGCGAACGAGTAAAGCGCAGAACCGAACAGTTGTCGAATAAGAATGAAGAAAAACCCACAGCAATGTGCTCAGGGTCATGCCAAGTCTATAACATGTGGGTGCTAGATGGAGCGCTTGGAACTGGTTTTTGGTCCATCGAGTCTGACCGTTGATTGTAAAAAGTAAACGACAGTAAGGAACAATGACACCGGAGCTGTTGCATTGCAGTCATTGTCCTTTACTGTCGTTTAGTTTTTACATATTACTATAGAGTTGCTAGTATTTGTCGCACGCCAGCAAGCCGACCCTTTTCTGCTACGATATAGTATCGCAGATAAAACTGTATATGTTTCCGTGTTAAGCGTCCACACAAAGGTTTCTTTTGAAGGCTTCTTTCACGATAGGATTAAGTCGGATATGTATGAACGTAATGCTTAACAAAAAATTATATAAAATATTGAAATAGTTTTATCAATGAGTAAGTAGGTAACATGGCACGTGCTGCGGACGATCCTCGTCAGCTTGGCCTTTTACCTTTAGTTTTACTTACTTTTCATTCAAATTTCCATGCTTATGGCCTTGGTCTGGTGCTCAACAACAGTGGCACTCACACGAGTATTAAATAAATAAATAAATAAATTTGGGCTCACGACTTAATTCTACAGGGATGGCGAGACTAATATCCTTAAAAAATACTCATTTACTTACTTACTTCTGGAAGAAAGTGTACGCCACAAACAGCCTCCCCCGCTTGGCGAACTCAGCTAATACCTCACCTCGAAGGTTGCGTTCTCCATATACGGACCGACGAAAGAAATCGAGTTTTATCAAGTTTGTCAATATCCAATTTTTCCTGACAGCGTGGGAGAGCGATATATGCAGTTTTTGGTAGCCTTTAAAGCACAGTCAATGACTGGGCCGAACCAAGTGACCGATTCAATGAATAAGGTAGGTGAATCTGCACTAGCAAACTTTTCGCGGCTTGAAAGGTTCCAGGAGCACTGCCTTGGCTCCGAGCCCGCAGGTCTGGCATCCCCTGAGCTGATGCTGTGGTGCCTGCGTCTCGCTCATCTACTATGCTCTCTTCTGTATTCTCTCTTCAGGACGCACTGTTTCTTTGTGGTAACTAATAACATGAAGGCAAGGAACTCTTAATCTGTGTGTTCACGATGGTTTCTCGTGCATTTGGCCTTCACCATGTGAA
>MU868358.1:344733-362509 GCA_036418205.1 Ostertagia ostertagi
GGTTGAGGTAACGCATATTGGTAATGTCGTATTTTACTGCTGCTATCGTGTGAGGATTCGGTGTTCACCATTGTTGGCCTGAAAACATTTGTTACTTATTCCTCCAGTTTTTGCCGTGGGTAAAATGTGTATGTTGTAGCTTTCTACAGTAGCACCTCATTGATGACCTCACCAAATTTACCAAAAAGTAAAAAATGATATTTATCTGTTTTCAGTTTCACCTCTAGTCTGAAGATAGGAAGCTCTGAGGTATTCCATAATCTTTGAATGAATTACAAATACAAATTCAATTTTGAATGAACCGCGTCATTTATTTTGAAGCCCCACTGTAGAATCCGCTTAAATCGCTTTCGTTATTGACAATCAGCGTCTGCTCTCCCCAGATTGTATTGCACGGCGTTCTCAAGGAGGTTCCACTATATTTTTTTGAGAAAAATAGTATAGGGGACGATGAATTCGTCGCCCGCTGGGAATGAACATAGAGCCGCGAAGAGGTGCAGCAGTAGAGAAATAAGAGGAAGTGATATAAAACCCTCAAACGGAACCCGCTTTTTCCCTGTTGATTTCTGCGTTGGGCAAGTCTTATCGGTGCTTACATAGTAGTCTACGTGAACCCTCTGCTCTGCCACTTTGCTCATATGGCTAGAGTCTGACAGCGAGGAACCAGCAGCTGGGGTAGTAGGTGAAGGCTTGGTTGGCTCGGACAAAGCAGGACCCAGGGTTCGATTCCCGGCCCGCGCAAGTGGTAAGCCTGCCACTTGCCACTACACCACTTCCACCCTGCAAAACTTAAGTTTTTTCTGCCTTGTCCTCTTTTTCACGACGTCTCATTTTAGAATGGTGATTTGATTTTGATTTATAGGGTAGGGGGGGGGGGGGGCGTGGACATATCGTCATGCACTATCCATTCCCAAAATCACAAAAAATGATTTCTCTTGGATGAGCAATCGGCCAGAAAGGTCATAGGTTCTGTTTCTGGATAAGAAGTGCCCTTTGGTGAGATGCTTAAACATGGCTTAACTGTCACTCAAAATTGAGCTCCTATCGAACACTGCTGCCAAATCTGAAGTTCGTCTAGTCATTCACTTTTTGTGCGCACAAGGCCTTCAACCGGTTAAAATTCTTCGCTAGCTGGAGGAAGTGTATAGACGATTGTGCATGGATGTTAAAAACGCATGTCCGGATTTGGTACGAGATTGCCACTTTCTCGGAGTCAGTAAACGCTTTCTTGACGGCAATTCGAAGGCAAATTGAAGAATTGGCTGCAACATTCCTGACAGGGCATTTCTGAGCAGATACGATGATTAGTGTGAAACTGTCACAGTGTCCAAAAAATTTCCTAGACCGGAGTGGCGATTGTGCAAGAAATAGGGCGCTATCGCAAGATGAGGGGCATTATAGTGGCAATTGATTTGAAATCGCGTGAAACATTTCCACATGTTCAAACGGGACCAAGCCTTAGGCCGATGTCAGACTTTGCGAATCGCGCGATTCGCTAGCGTCCGCGGTCGCGTTGCGGTACCAGCCAATTGAGTGATTCACTGGCCGCGACGCGACCGCAGACGCTAGCGAATCGCGCGATTCGCAAAGTCTGACATCGGCCTTAAGCGGAAGAGGAAAGACTTCAGGGTGCGTGAACAATCCACATTTTCCCAGTTCTTGCCCCTTTTTAGGCGCTGTGCTGGGAGTGCCCCCGCATCTTGCGGTAGCCCGTAAAAGAATGGGTCAGTATTCAACCCTATCTACGAAATCGAAAAAAAAACAACTTCGTCTTACATGTCGAAGCAGATTAGTTAATTTCTCATCACCCAAAACTTACCCTCTAATACAATTTAAATTCTTGAATTAAAAAAAAATTCAGTCAAAATTCCTAGTCGACCAGTAACCATTATAATCATTTTTAGTTTCTATTTGATGTTTTTGAAACCACTTGAATGCGTAGCGAAAAAATCTCACCTAATCACATTTTCTGCAAGCCCTTCATATTCGGAAGCCGACTCATCTGGTTCTAAAGTAATTTAAAACCTACTTAATGATCGGCAATAAAGCTGGTTGCAATAGGAAAAATGTGTCCAGTACCAGTTGACTGCTGACGCGATGGCTCGCTAATGAACCTCGAAGTGTCGTGGAACGAGTAGCCATTCATCTCGATACGTGGCGCTTCTAACCAATTGAATTCATCGTTCGGAGATGACGTGATCACCTCGACGACCATTGACTCCTCGTTTGCCCTGAAAAAAAAATCAACCGTATTTCAAGGAAGAGTTTTCCGCTCTTAGCTATTTACATATTCACCTCTACTCATAAACTCATTGCTTTTCCAACTGGCGAAATGTATGGTAAAAAAAAGGTCAAAGAAATCAAAATCAAATCATCATACTAAAATAAAACGCCGTGAAAAAGAAGGACAAGACAGAAAAAATTAAGTTCTGCAGGGCGGAAGTGGTGTAGTGGCAAGTGGCACGCTTACCACGCGAGCGGTCCGGGGATCAATCCTGGGTCGTGAGTCGCCCGGGCCAACCAAGCCTTCCATCCCTCCGGGGTCGGTTAATTGGTACCAGACTTGTCTGGGAGGATAAAAACACTGACTTGTACATCGGCTGGCCCCCGCAAGTCATTGTATAGGCCACATCGCATTCAAACGCCACTACGAATGTACAAATGGAAGTAGAATGCGTGCCGCATCCCAAAAAGGGATTGATCAACGGCAAATGCTTTATCCTTTATCCTTTAAGTTTTGCAAAATCACAATGAATCACAAGGAAGCGAAATGACCAAGAACATTCAAAATAAAGCTACCTCTCTCTAGGTGCGGGAGGCTGAAAGACAGGCAGCCTAAGAGTGTTCAAGAGATAATGAGCGTCGAGCGATGGGCGCTTGAGGAGAATGATGGTTCAAGGCCCTATTGTCCTTGCCACGGTTGGAAATAGCACTAACTCTGCAGTTGCGGATCCACTCCACACTGGTGAAAACCAAGTAGCACCCCATTGTGCTCTACTTCTTCAAGGCTAAGGGTCAAAATAAGAGCCTAAATAACGTTATAGATTAAAGCTTTGATGATTCGATGATGATGTTCGCTCGAAGTATCTTTTTCGATAACAATCGGCGAATCAGCTTCGCATAGAGCGGAGAAGCGGTCTTGAGGCCGCTAATCAGACCTAGGAAAGGGGGCGCGACATTACCGGTTCTTATCACAGTTTACTCCAAATGAGCACGCTATCTAAGCCGCTATACTGAGCTATAGAGGTATGTCTGCTCAGGGCTGGAGATCCTGAGCACAATGAACTAACTTTCCCCAACTCCATTTTCCCCGACCCCCCCCCTACACCTTACTCTAGGAGGGAAATTTCGCAGTAAATAATCGCAAAACTTTGCCTTAAAGGAGGAATTTACGATTAGAATGAAGGTCGAAGAAAGGGAAACTGACCTAGTTGAGGGACCCACGGACCTCCTGAGGGTGCGAACTGACGCGCAATTCGCATGGAAAAATTTGACCTCAAAGCTGGCGGGTCCGGCGATCTCCGCCCACCGATCATCTGATCACTCGCCGTAGTCATACGTGGCGAGTGATTAGATAGCTGAGAGAGCGTAGTGTTGAAGAGGGCACAGCGATGAGAGTCGCATCAATGCTCAAATCAACGGGCAAGGAAGGGGTCCCATTTCTCGGGTTCTGGGCCGTTTCTCATGGTTTTTCCTTCTTTCGTGTACCACTCACCATCCCTAGGTTAATTTGAAATGGGTTGCTTTTTCATCGTGAATTCGTCCTTTAAAGTGAGTGCGAAGTTCACCAATTTGGCAGGATCTGACCGCATGCAGACTAAAATGTTTCTAATGGTCTTCCATGTACACGTTTCCTATTTAGTCCGGGTTTGAAAGCTTTAGACCGTTATTCAACGGGAACCGGTCCTCGTCTCCGTGTTCCTCCAGCCTTATTGTCTCATTTCCATGAATCTTTCTGAAAACCCACACAAGCTCGTTCGATGACGATAACGACGGCGTGGTAACCTGGGAGCCCATCAGATCTCTCTCGATATTCTCAGCTGCTTCGACGGCTGACCGGTCAACATTCATCGAGTTCCTGTGCTCTTCATCACGGAAGGCCCGGTCGATATTTCCGACCCGGAATTCAGCATGTGGAGAAGGCGTTGTGGTAATCGGTGGTCGGAAGACGCTGACAATTGTCGTTGTCCAACCGAGGTGTTTTCGAATTGCGGCTTGACAGGCCTTTGAGTCTAAATATGTTTATTTAAATAAAACGTTTTCGAGTGACATTAAAATGGTTATTGTTAAAAATTGTTCCACTAGGTATCTTACATAATCTGCACTTTTGAATGTCTGAGTTCGTATGGACCATGCACAAGTGTACGGTAGGATCGCAGTTCACAAAGCATTTACCGCCAGCTGGTAGCCATTCAGACTCCGAGAACGGATCACCGCCTGAAAATATCGATTTGTGCAGCTATACGTGATAACTGGTCTCTACACTGCTAAAACGTGTGAAAAACTGAAACTTTTAAAGCTTTTCAGAGCTGCAACTACCAGTTCTCAGGTGAAGTCTGGCAAAATTATTACCACTTCGCCTCTACTATGGACCCTTACTTAACGAGATCCATCTAACTGACTACGTTGACGAAAAGTGGGCTTATTTGGCAATGTCATTGGTAGACGGGTGATTGGGCGGTCTGGTCACCCTTCGGAATGCCATTGGCGGATGGTGTAGGCGGTCCGGTCACACCTTCAAAATGTCATTGGTTGATGGGTGGTGGGGCGGTCCGGTCACACATACCTAACGCCTTAAATTTATCTTCGCCTGCCAGCCACAGCAAGAGCCTTTAAAAGCAGGTCCTCATGATCAAGCTGATGTGGAAATCCCATTCTAATGTGGAAGGGAGTAAAATGGACCATCAAGTGAGAAGGAAAAAGAAAAGAAAACGTTCAAAACGCTAGAGCCTTCCGTTGCGGAAGGATCTAATTGTAAGAGCAAGACAGGGAGAAAAGAGATAATGAGAGCCGAGGAGAAAGAAAAGACGTCAAGTTGAAAGAGCATAGTTAACCGACGACGCAGACGAGATACCGCCACGGCAAGCGTACGCGGATTGATGGGGCATATGAGGATCCAAATCTCAAGCCCCTAGCGCAATTCGAGGCGCGAAGCTGTTGACCCAGCGACTAGATCTACCGTTGGGATTTATCTTTTGAAACTGAAGGAATTTGCCGTCTTTGTGACGTCATTTATCATTTTTGCAAAAATTCTGAAATGCTTTGGAGAACTTATCATGCCTTTTCTTGACAACTATGCGCTAACATCATAACGTTGTTCAAGAGTAATTTTTCCCAAGTAATAAAGAACTTACATATTGCTTCGTTAGCGAAGACAAATCGGTAGACGAGAGTGATAAGGTATTTATCATCATCGCTTCGTACGTCAATGAATATCATAGAAAAAAGGAGTAGCGAAGCAGTGGTAGAATCGAATTTCATAATCTCATTAGTCCTGAAAATGGAATTTTCCAGTAATCTTTGATCGATAATTTTTTCCACGGAATGATAATGCGAGGATAATCAAAGGGATTTTAGGAAATACACGAGGTGAATAATTCAGCATTTTTCGGGTTTTGACTTGTTTTTGTTGCAGCGTATAAGTGCTGACAAGCTATGGTAAGTATACCATGAAGAGCTGAGTTGGAATGAAATGGTGCCCCGGTAGCGTAACTGGTAGCGCACTTGCCCGGAAAGCGAGAGGTGCGGGTTCTAGTCCCGCCTGGGGCGAAAGTTTTGTTCACAACCCAGCATTCTTGTGAAACATTTTTCGAATTTTCCAATTAGATTTTGGAACAAATATCATGGGTGGAGGTAGAGTGAAGAGCGAAAGCTTAGGGAACGGGGGACACTCATCGCGCGACGGCCCAGAATCGAATCTGTTTCAAATCTTGCCCAGGCCAACCAAGCCTACCGATCTTCCGGGGTCTGTTTATTGGTACGAACTCGTGTGCAGGATAAAATCAGCGTTTTGTGCATCACTGATTACCACAAGTTATTGTGCAAACCACATTTCATTCATATCCAAACTACGTTTTTAGACAGAAGAAGAATGAGTGACGTATACAAGCAAGGATTGATCAAAGGTCTTTGGAATTGAAAACTTGAAGATTTTGTTTTTTTTTCTAAACGAAAATGAAATGCAGCATCAATGAAAAGCGCTTGAAAATGACCCTGACCATTACCGCGTCAAATCGTAATCGGACTGAGTTTCAGGACACGCCGCTCTAGTGGAACGTGAACATAAAATATTTTAATAGGACAAAATTGGAAAGAGCCGCAACTCAAGAAAAATTGGAATTTAGCTGAGAATTGAATTCACAATACTCAGATTAACATAAACAGAAGAGGCTCCAGCTTTTCTCTGACCAAATGTATTGCTTATACATAGCTTACAAGGAAGGTCTTTCAGGGTGTGCCAAGCTTTTTCAAAACGGTCTTTTGCATGATATAGGGCACATGCGGGAACCACAGAACCATGGTTAATTTTTCCTGAACGGCCCTCTGAATACCAGAAAAGGGGGTCCCTAGTCACACCTTTTTCACCAGTTTTTCAATCAAAGTCTATTTGTAAGGGTTACTGACGTTCCTAATCATGAATTTGGTACTAATTATTCATGCTAACTCCATTTTGCGCGAATTTGGAAACGTCAAACGAAATGCAAAAATTGTCACCACGAGGAATCGAACTAGGGACCCTTTTCTGGTATTCAGAGAGCCGTTCAGGAAAAATGAACCATGCTTCTGTGGTCCCCATATGTGCCCCAATGTCATGCAAGAAACCATTTTGAAAAAGCTTGGCACACCCTGAACGACCTCCCTTGTTAGCCCTACGTCTTCAATATTCACATCGGGTTTCGTTTTCAAAGCAGCAGTGACAAAAAGGACAAAAATGGTAAAACAACGAAACTGCATCAAATTAGTATCAGCGTGAATGTAAAAATGATTTATAAAAGAATTTATGAGTGTTAAATAACTAAAAAAGTAGAGAACCTAATCGATCGTTAATAAGCATAATAACAATAATAATAATAGGTGCAATAAGAAAAGCTGAGTGAAACGCATTCGAGCTGCCGGAGTACTTTAATGTAGCTCCTACGGCCGGCAAAATTCGTGAAGCTATTCTTCAATGGCTCGATCACGTCGTTAGCGCCATCGCTGACAGTGTCCGACAGTGCCTCGATGTGCCCGGAAACCGGCCAAGGCAGCGCTGATGTGACACGCCACATATGGACTTGGATATAATAGTTGGCATCCGTCCCAGTCAGGCAAATGTGGTGTCAGTATACCAGAAAGGGACCATGGAAGGGTGGAGGGGGATAGGGGGACCAGAAAAGAAGAAGAGAAAGAATTTTTGATTGTAAGCAATTTTCAAATTCGTGAATCAGTGAAATATTCGACTATTGTGTAGATTTTCTAAGTTGCTGATGAGAAGCAAATGAAACCCTGTAAATAGCAAAATCTTCTCCACGCACCCGCCCCACCCAGAAAGTAACGCTGCAGAGGAGAGTTAGGTTCATCGAGCTGGAACTACATAATTTACATCCGCCGACACTCTGCCCACATGTATTCACTGACCGAAAAAAGGAATTCGTTACCATGGAATTTATACGGGCTAATGGAAAGCGTCGTTAGCTCAATGAGATTGGGAAATCTCCGAAAAACCCGACAAGCATCACATTTATGAGAATTAGGGTTACGACAGAGGTTTTTGGAAAAATCGTTCTCTCGAGGGATCCTTTATGAATAGCGAAAGGGTACAACATTTATATAGGGTTGGCCACGCTTGTTGCACTCAAATTCATAGTCAGGAAGTCGGCTAGTCCACAAGGGTCATCCATTCCCGGAACAGAGTCAAGAATGGAAGCCACTGGACCAGGTCAAAAAACAAGTCGTGTCACAGGTAATAGTGACAGCTCTTGTCCCAGGTCATGACAAAGCGCGAGGATCGGGCGATTCAGTGGAAGGCACCGGAAAACTACCACTATTAGAACGGGGTAAATTGAGTAGAAGGAAAGTATCACAGAAAAACTTTGTGACCTTGGCAAGAGGAACTGGCATTGTCCACCCAAGATGATTCACTTATAACAGTAAGAGCGTAGACCGATTTTATGAGATGAAGCTTTATAAGCCGAACCTGATAACCACTAAACCTTCCCGAAAAGATGGGAGAAATGGGTTGGGGGGGGGAGATATAACCCGGGATTTGACCCCACAAAGTTTGCGTGGTTAGTGGTGCAGCTTACCACCAAACACAGTCCCACCTACGAAACAGATATTATTGGGAAAATGGCCCGCAAACATGTGAAGCACACCTTGATATGTAATGGAGTTTTTCCACTTATTTCGTTAGGGGGAATATTGAAGTGAGTATGCCACTTATAGAACTTGGGACTAAGCTTTAGAGAAGGTAAGGGATTCTAGAGAGGACTGTGAGCAACCATTGTTCTCCCTGGTGTTTATTCCCAGTCCTGGGCTTAGTCCTAGTGTCACCTACCAGCGGTTTTTGAATGCCCTGTTTTGAATGTCCCCCCTAAGGACATGAGCGCCGCAACTTGTTTTCAAGGGCCTGCCAACCTAGAGTTTTTCTTTACCATAGTTTCCTACTTTCTTCCGCTCGAAAGAGCGAAACTATGATAGCTCAATATTCGGTGGTATGAAGAAGATGATTTTTTTATTCCTACTTATTACATGTTATCCTCTTGTGGGAAGGAATATAGTATTACCTAATCAAAAATATCTGAGAAAAAAAATTAGTAAACAGTAGAGAACCCCTGAGATTACCTCTTAAGCGAATTAGTGAATCTAGGTTCCTAATTTGAAAGTGGCTGAAAGAACAATCTGGGATACCGGTTCATTCCATAGAGCCCACAAAGGAACGCCTTCGTGCGAAAATCTCACTTTTTCTACCCGAATTCCTTCCGACCGTATGTCAGGGCGGCAATAAAGGATACATGGTTGCTTAAATCGTACAAGGACCACCCAGTGAGAACGCGACGCTCACAAAAGATTATATTTGAGCTGCAGCTCAGGTGGGAATTCGCTTTTCGATTTGAAATCCTGATCGAACGTAGGCTGAAAAATGGCAGAAAATGTATCCATGTAGCGACGAATGCATCATTTGGACCGAACATTCGTTCTCGAGCGCTCGATATTACACGCTACTGTTTTTCACTTAGCAAACATTGACGGTACATTCATAGAAATCGTGCCCGAAAAAACAATCTCTACAATTCAAAAGTTGTGACGCAACAGACATCGAGACCGGCCACTTCACTCAGTCCCACAAAAATTCTCCCATAGCCTCTCTGCATTCAAGGAGAATGAGTGGAATTGTTTCATGTTGAATTCTATTAATACTGACGGAGACCTCCAAGTAAATCTGGTAATTAGTGATTTACAGTGATAGCTGATAGTTGGTGAATTGATTAGTGACGTAGTGGGTAGTTGTAATTAGTGACAATCGATAGAATACAACTGCAACCGGCTAATCATTTCATTGGCAGAAAACATTTACATTTTGTGGAGGCCGTCGTCACTTGTGTTGTGTGGTCTGCACTCGACGAGCAGCTGGCTTTCGGGAACAGCGCTTACATAATAGTGTTCTTATCTCTTTACATGAGTCTGATACCACTTGGCTGAAGCGTGACGGAGTCTGGAACTGAAGGAGAGAGATAAGCGAGAGTAAAGTCAAATGACTTCTTAGTTTAATTCGAGAATAACGTAAGATATGCTTGAGAAAACTCTGCAAGCTCTTTCTTGAGGAAGAGAAGCATTTCGCTTGTTGTACCACATTTCTGTGCCGCTGGAGCTGACAGTGTTTCATCGATGGTGCAGTGCCACCATCTCACAGCAACACTGTCCAGATGGAGGGATCAATGCCGAGTGGGATGTGCATATTTGCAATCACACCTGACAATTACTCTGCCCTCAACATCTCCTGCGATACTCGGCTTCAGAGCTTAGTGATGCAATGGTGTCGCGCTCACCTGTAAAACATGAGGCCGGAGTAGGAGCAAGTTTTGCAGACAGCACGGTGACCTGTTTGTCCTTAATCTACTTACTTCCCACGACCAAAGTAGAAACATTGAGAGTCACTTGTAACAGCTAACTTGGGGTGGATTAGCGCTATGCTACACCTTGTTCAGCGCCATCAAGGCTCATTTTGGCCTAACCGTTGAGAATTTCCATATTCCAGGTCTTCAGATATAGCCGCCTAAGAAGCTGAGCTATTGGGATGCTAGTCAGGATTAACCATTGCGTTGGAGAAAACCATAGCGTCAGCACAACCCCATCTCATAGATGGGACTTCAGCACTTCCCTCAAAGCCATTATCCAAAAATGTGAGGGGTGCGGGATGATATACTAACAGTTAGTGCCAGAACTAATCAATTGGCCAACAACTACGAAATTTTACGAAACTTTTTCGAAGCCCAAAAAATCTTTTTAAATTCTCCGCAAAAATTTGGTGACATGTGAAGTGCGACCCTTTCCTACGCAGAAATCACAAATGCAGTCCATGCAAAGACTTTCAGTTGACTTGTTCTAGCCAGGAAATGCCGCAGGAAAACAGCTGGCTAGCTTTTCAAACTACTCAACAAAGATGACACGTCGCAATGCACGGTTCATATCTTCAAGGGTTTTTTCAGAGTTTTTAAAGGAACAATTGTAGCGCGAATCAAAAATACATATGAGCCAACTTCTCAGCTGATTCGGGTGCTCATGTCCTTAGCGGGGACGTTCAGAACAGTCTCGAAGGTGTGTGACACAAGGGCTAAGCCCAGGGGAGGGGAAAAGCGCCAGGGTGGACACAAACTGCTTTTATCCTCCCCTTTCCCTTCCTCTCTCTAAGGCTCAGTTCCAAGTGTTGTAAGTGGTTGTCTGACTTGAATGTCCCCCCTCCCCTCCGCCCTCCCCCAAATTCCTCACTAGTCAACTTATCCGTATCGGCTGCGAAGTTGAAACTAACAGAAGACTGTTTAAGTTTTCTACCGCGATCCCGACGTTCCCATTACTATTTCTACTCATTCACGTTTATGGCCTCCGTTTTTCACTCATTCGGCCTCATAGTAGTGATTGAGATTTCAAATGGGAACATACAGAAATTTTCCTACCATGAACAACATAAGGGCGTTCCTGTAACATAATTACTGCCTCAGTCGTAAAGAGGAAGTAAAATATGGATAAAAAAAAATTCCCAAGAAGGCTCCCAGTTATCCTAAAGAGCGCAACACAGAAATCGACGAAAACGTCGCCGCTACCCTGCAGAAGTTCAAAAATGACAGGACATCGGGCAGTAAGGCGAGATGGACGGGTACCCCCCAGGAGGCCCGTCGCGCGGCAAGAAGGCAGAGTCGCGGACGAGTTGCAGCGCGTGATGTGCGATGTAGGACGTGCAATGGGACACTTCTATTTAACTTGACGCGAAATCCCTACAGTACGCGCGCGACTCGTCCGCTGACTCGCCTTCTTGCCGCGCGACGGGCCTCCTGGGGGTACCCGGACCACTCACCGTTACCCAATGCGGATCTTTGGACCAGCCACAAGCCAGCACTAGTACCAGTGCAGTCCGGATACCTTCCAAATGAGAATCAATGCTGGAAGGCTGACCTTATTCTTTTCTTTTCCTTTAAAGGAATCCTTCCACGGAAAAAGCTCCGCCCTCATTACCACAGAAAACGATACCTTAAAGGAATCTTCCACGGAAAGAGTGATCATTTTGTCTTGTGTGTAGGATTAGTATTATCGAAACTAACGCTTATGTTCCGTTCTTTTTGCTATGCTCATGAGGCTAGGGGCCTAAGGGGTATCGTTTTTCTGTGGTAATGGAGGCGGAGCTTTTTCCGCGGAAGATTCCTTTAAGTAAAGTTGGTTTTGGATTCAAATCACACCCTTACAGTAGTTTTTGCTGGTTCTTGAATGAGCATCAAGCTCAACCAAAATACTGAACAGAATTTCGAATAGTCATGCTAAAAGCGTCGAAAAATGTCCACTCAACTTAAAAATGAGCATTTTCAGAGTAGTTTGAACGCGCCTTCGACTTTCGTGGTGGAAGAAAAGTAAGCGGAGTGAATATGAGTTCCGAATCAAACGTCACTAAGGATAAGGTAAGGATCAGCTGGAAGGTAATAATAGCTTTTGACTAAAGTATCCAAAGAAGATTCTGCAGATCCATTAATTCAGCAAACGAAACGAACTGAAAATGCTCTCAGAAGTCGGCTTCGCCAATGACCAGGTCTGACGTAAGGACAAGGAACCAGGTAGCAATCGTTGAGCGACGGATAGGCGAGGGGATGGGTTTGGCGAGGCGGCAAAATGTTGCAGTTTCGTGAATCACCAGACAATTGCACACTACGACGACGGTAATGTCCTTCTTTATTCCTCTCATTTCACTCAAAAGAGAGGCCATTCCTCTAAAAAAGAGAAATGTTTGGGATGATCGAGCCAGCACTATCGATCACACAAGCAACATGTTCAGCCTCAGAAATTACTGGCTTTTAAGGCATTTCAAAGCTACTGCTAAGGTGGATTTGGCTAAGATTTCAGCAGCACATGCACTACTATAAGAAACAAATTAGGAATGTGGCTCATGAATAAGAGAAATTAGTGTCGGCGAGAAAACCTCACAGCGCACTCAGGAATCGCCTCTAAGGGTTTTATGCTGGAATTTATGGCACCCTACGGCCACAAATCTTGCGACCTCCAGAGGAGTACATTCAGACTGTATATTTTAGGAAAAGTAGCTCTTTTAGAGCTTGCAGACTATACGTTTTTTTTCTGTAGAACTACTGCCCCAGATAGCCACCACTGCATACAGGAGATTTTGACCAAAGGCGGTGCATTGCAAAACAATTTCCAAATTCTGCCGACGAGCCTGAGTCAGTACTGACTGTTAAAAAAAATTTAAAAAATGAACCAACTATCTCCTCTAGAGCGGCAGTTTCAATGACATGCAGACCATTCATAAATTTACTAGTCATTTGAAGCCCAGTGAACAAAATTTGGGTAACGCCTAAAAGCTGAGAAATTGGCACTATCGAAAGATAAGGGGGCTTTTGGGACTAAGAGGGGCAGCTACGCCGGGATAAATGAAGATTACTCACGTAGCCTAGAGGGGATCTTTTACGTGATTTTGATTCATCGTCACGAAAACGCCCCGTATTTTGTAGCGCCCTGAAGTCCATTCAAGTCTTCTTCTTCTTCTGCTTCTTCTTCTCCCTAGCGTTAGTCCCGCGCAGTCGCAGGGCCGCTGCTAAAGTCCATTCAAGTAGCCATTCTAATTCCTGTCCACTATCGCTTGTGGCTAATTGTGAGCTGCAACGAATTTGAATTACCGTAACCTCGTCGGAAACGTGTTAACTACAGTAAACACATGATAGCAGAGCGGACGGTTGAAAAGTTATGGTGAAGAGTTTTGGTGCGGTGTTCTAAGTGTGACGATAGAAAGCGATTCGACACAGAGGGAGACGGCCAAAAAACAGCGCTATTCCGTAATGGATTGGCGCTCAAAGGAAACTATTTTGAATCGCTCTAGTCAGGTGAGACATCGAACACCGCAGGATATCTCACAATTTACATCGGAATACAAAGAATCGCTCTACCGTCTACTATAGGTCACCAGGCGGAGGCGTCCATTGATATTCGGGAACGACGTCAGTGATGCTCTACTCAGCACGACGGCGGTGTGGTGAAATCTAGGTCTAGTTCGATGGTACGAATTTTTTGTCATCTCACTTTCGATCGGTACGCCACCATCTCATTGCATTCGAGATGTTCAAACATTGCACAATCGCTACTATTTCAGGTCACCATTGATGCAACACCGAATTTTGGACTTCACCACTGCTAGTTCACGGGAAAAACGGCGCTCTCACGAAGGGCTGAGGTGGCTCGATGGTAGGGAATGTTTGATAAATGGCCTGTCTCAAAATACGGGGCATTGTGGGGGCAATGCATTTACCAGGAAGGTCTTTCAGGGCGTGACAAGCTTTTTGAAAACGGTCTTTTGCATGATATAGGGGCAGATGCGGGAACCACAGAACCATGTTTAATTTTTCCTGAACGGCCCTCTGAATACCAGAAAAGGGGGTCCCTAGTTCGATTCCTCTTGGTGACAAATTTTTGCATTTCGAGTTGACGTTCCAAAATTCGCGCAAAATGGAGTTCTGATTGTTCTGGTTGGTTCTAACTCCATTTTGCGCGAATTTTGGCACGTCAACTCGAAATGCAAAAATTTGTTACCACGAGGAATCGAACTAGGGACCTCCTTTTCTGGTATTCAGAGGGCCGTTCAGGAAAAATTGAACATGGTTCTGTGGTTCCCGCATCTGCCCCTATATCATGCAAAAGACCGTTTTCAAAAAGCTTGTCACGCCCGCTGAAACCAGCGACCTTCTGGTTAGTAAAACCTTGCTTTGTAAACGGTACAAAACAAGGGAGGTCTCTCAGGGCAAGGTGCGCTTTTTGGAAACGGTCTAGTGCATGTTGTAGGAACGCATGTATGGACCACACAAAACCGTGTTTCGTTTTTCTTCACTGAAAATGACGCTTCTCCTTTAATGTCTCAGGTCTCCCTCGGCGAGGAGTAGGGATTTCAGAATGGGACATCTAACCTTAAGGGATGGACCGAATGTTTAGAAATGATCCGAGACCTTCATGTTTGCCAAACCCCTGAAGACAGAAACTGCGAAGTCGGCTATCCTTGCCGAGGTTTGAAATCCATGCTCCTGCCAAAAAATTGGCAAACAAAATGGTTCAAAGTAGTAGCGCACCCCGAGCGTGACCAGGAGTGCCAGGCCAGCTTAATGAGGGCCCCGATCAACAACAATTATTTTCTAAAGTCGAAAAGGCAATCAGTAGGATGCAGTGTACTCAGATATATGAAATATGTTAATCAATGAGCGCGCAAGTTTATATAGATCCATGAACCCGTAAAAAGATCGAGTGTAAGTGCGGCGAAGTAGGAAAAAGAAGAAGAAAACGCAAAAAGAGGAAATAGAAACCGGATTGGCGCAAGATCAGCGTAACTTTTTTTAACCTCTTAAAACTTAGGTCACAGGGAGAACATCGACCCTATTCGGGTGGGTTAGGACCTCGTGAAGAGGTGCAAGTAGATTTCGCTGGAGCCATTCGGAAAACCTTCACGAAAGCAAATAAAAATTCCAGACATCAATTTACTGATATTGCGACTAGTGAAATTCGCGTGAATATACCTCCGCTACAGAAACTTCACGGTATATATGTTAAGCTCTCGTAAATTTGAATGGTAGTTTCTATGAGATCCATCATGCGCTCATAAAACGTCATGTGACGAGACCAAATGAGAGGGTAATTATCTAACAATAGTGGCAAAGCAAAACTGAGAATGTTGGCGCAACCAGAAAAATCCATCGACGACCCACCCAGCGTTGGAAAGTTTCTAACAGGACCACAAATCTTGGCTAGGCTATATCTAGTCCGTACAAGGTCTCCGAATGAATAAAAAAAAGGTTGAGTTATAAATTACAACTGACCTTAATGATCAGATCGTTTCTAATTATCAACTGTATGGAGGGCACACTCAATCAACACAATAATATTGTTTTAAATGCGTAATAACTTCGTATAGCATACATTATATTGATTTAATTTCATTGACGTCGGGACATCTACATGAGATAGAATTCACAGTTCCTTATTGCAGTAGAAACATCTTCCATACATAATCAAACATCACAATACTATGAGCAAGTGGAACAGTTTTTCTCCGAAATATGGCCACAGCTTGCGTCTAACCAATTGAGCTCACTTTCTATAGGTTACCGCCGTGGAAGAAAGGTGAGTAAAAGGGTCATCTGCTCCACTCAATGCGACGCCACACGGCAATCTATGAAGCCATTGGGGAGGAGGGGGCTTCATTGTAATGAATACACGTTGATTTGAGGGTGTCGTGGAACAGATGGTGAGGTGCCAGCTCTGGTAAGTACGAGCTACTGCGTGAGAGGTTAGAGATGAGTGCAGAAATGCGATAGTTGAGGTTCAACTGAGTTCAAGTTCCGTAGACCATTACAAACCATGGACTGTTGATGTGCTTAATACCAGTGAAGAATTTGCAATAAAACTCACATTATTAGGGTATATGACCACGAAACATGACTGGTACTGGTCAGCGGAACTGTATGACCGGAAAAAATCGTCATTACCAGCATGAATTCGACCTAGTTTCCAGTTGGTACTTGGGTTCATGATTTGATGGGTTTGTCGCCGGAACAAATGGACTATCTTGTTCCCTTTGAGATATTTCAAAATTTCAAATCGAATACGTAGAGGTAAATTCTTTTAATTCTTTTGATGGAAAATTTGAAAAAAAAATCATTTTCCAAGTAGAAAACTTCACAGAATTTCGTGAATTTTGAGCTTCCGTTCTCAGAATAGTGCCTTTCACCCAGAGGGCATACTCCATCCATCGATTTCTTTATTTTTTCTTGGTTGAGGAAGTGAACTTGAGAAAAAAATCATAACGAAAATAAAAGCCTGAAAATCGGGAGGAAGTGCCCCATATAGGATGTTATTGAGGTGTACTCAACGAAAAGGAGTGGGCCTTTTCAAGGGTATAGACAGCTTTTGGAAAAGTATTGGAATTATGGGAAATTTTCACGGAATAATGCTGAAATTGAGCAATTTAACCCAAATTATACAATTTTTCCTGTTTTGCTTGCTCCTTTTCCGCCTAGCTAGCACTCACCACCGACATGAATTGTGGTAGTGTAACTTGGGGGGGGGGGGGGGGGGGGAGGGAAAGGGGAGAGGTGAGGAAATTAGTAGGCTGCTTTCGCCGCGTTTTCTGCGCAGTATCACGGCGCACCTTTAACTACTGAAGAATCCTAAGGGATCATGTAGTTTCTAACAGGCTCGGAAGAAAAATTCAGATTTTTCAACACGAAGAAATATGAAAAATAAGAAACCAGAGTTTTCAAGCGTACATGTTACTATTAATCCAATGACCTGTTCGAGTATTTTCCAAGTTGTTTTGTTTAGTCTGAGACACTCATCACTGATTCCTTTTTCGACTTTAGAATATATTTGTTGTGATGGGGCCCTCATTAGCTGCTGGCCTGTCAACGTGGGCCTGACGCTACTACTGGAAACCATTTTTTTGCAATTTTTGCAGAGCATGGTTTTTCAAACCCTCGGCAGGAATAGGACTCGCAGTTTTTCAGGGTGCAGACATGAGTCTACGCTCTTAACCATCGACCATCCCTGGTTCATGTCCCTCGAAATCTCTCCTGCGCCGCCTGAGGCTTAAAAGGAAGGTCTTTCAGGAAAACGAAACACGGTTTTGTGGTCCATACATGCGTTCCTACAACATGCACTAGACCGTTTCCAAAAAGCGCACCTTGCCTGAGAGCCCTTCCTTTTTGTAACCGTTTACAAAAAAAAAGCGTTCTAACCAGGAAGGTCTTTCAGGGCGTGACAAGCTTTTTGAAAACGGTCTTTTGCATGATATAGGGGCAGATGCGGGAACCACAGAACCATGTTCAATTTTTCCTGAACGGCCCTCTGAATACCAGAAAAGGAGGTCCCTAGTTCGATTCCTCGTGGTAACAAATTTTTGCATTTCGAGTTGACGTGCCAAAATTCGCGCAAAATGGAGTTAGAACCAACCAGAACAATCAGAACTCCATTTTGCGCGAATTTTGGAACGTCAACTCGAAATGCAAAAATTTGTCACCAAGAGGAATCGAACTAAGGGACCCCA
>MU868358.1:362848-378303 GCA_036418205.1 Ostertagia ostertagi
ACTATAAATGCTCTACGACAATTTGGTGATGCTCGTGACTTGTTCTCCACGTCTTTCTTATGTAGCGTTACAAATAAGTAAATTAATAATAAATAAATTAAAAACTTCAGAGTGCTGCAAGTGATGGTCCAATGTGATGTGTCCGAAATACGATTTAGTGGTTAAAATTGAGTGAGCGCGGACCAAAACGGGGTTCTGTTTACAGTGTTGAAAACGGGCAT
The DNA here is from genome assembly GCA_036418205.1 of Ostertagia ostertagi. NCBI lineage: Eukaryota > Metazoa > Nematoda > Chromadorea > Rhabditida > Trichostrongylidae > Ostertagia > Ostertagia ostertagi. The sequence continues at coordinate 363,070 of MU868358.1, forward strand.
GGTGAACGATCGAGTATTGCAAACATGTTGCGCATTTTATGCGTATGTCTGTATACGGGATGGAAATGAGGATGAATATCCAGCTAATTCCGCGATCATTTCCATGATCAGCTGATCGACGTAGTAATTTCAAATTGGAATTTTGAAAATGGCGGGACACTGTGTAGCAGAATTGATTACCATAGATCAAAAATACGACGGTACTCGGAGGAGATCACACATGGCGCTTCTTTCTTGTAGCTATTGGTCCAGTAACTGCATCGCCCTTAATTTTACGAAATTACATGCCACAATTACAAGTAGGCATAACTAGTTAACTCCTTTCACTATGATGTCCGTTTCAAATCTGGTACACAATAGCCAATGCATTGCGATGCGATATGTTTGCTTTCCGTAGCCTACACGACATCGAGCATTGGAAACAACCTTTTGGTGGAACCAAACAGGGGAGAAGCTATGGAAATGAAATGAAAATAAAATAATAATAAAATAATAATAATGAATGTAAATGAAAGGGCGGAAGTGGTGTAGTGACAAGTGGCACGCTTACCACGCGAGCGGTCCGGGGATCAAATCCTGGGTCGTGAGTCGCCCGGGCCAACCAAGCCTTCCATCCCTCCGGGGTCGGTTAATTGGTACCAGACTTGTCTGGGAGGATAAAAACACTGACTTGAACACAGGGTCTGTCCTATCGTTGTTACTTTTCGAAAAATTTTTACGACCCCCCTCCCCCAAGGTGGATTTGATACGACCCCCTTTTCCCTACCTCCACCATCTCCATCTTCCATCAAAACCCCGCCCACTTTTTCCTCCAAAAATGCCGGGAGGGGGGTATACGCCCGCTGAAACGGCAAATTTTTATCCTGCGCCCCTCCACTCGCCCAGCCTACTACCCACGAAATCTTAGTTTCACCTCAATCCCACACGTGATTTCGAGCGACTAAAGTGGGTACGACCCCCCCTCCTACAAACTCAACCAGGTACGACCCCCCCGTTGTTACTTGTAACAACGTAGGGTTGACCCTGCTTGTACATCGGCTGGCCCCCGCAAGTCATTGTATAGGCCACATCGCATTCAAACGCCACTACGAATGTACAAATGGAAGTAGAATGCGTGCCGCATCCCAAAAAGGGATTGATCAACGGCAAATGCTTTATCCTTTTTTATCCTTTATAAATGAAAACAAATAAATACAATGAAATATAATCTGATAATACAATAATAACTTCGTATAATGTATGCTATACGAAGTTAACAATAATAATAACACAAACAATCAACAAACATTGATACTCGACTATGAACATGGGGACACATGACCAAGAACAAGACAATTATATCATCATACTAATATAAAAACTGAAAATAAAAGAAGTAATGAGGCGAGTGAGTTCTACGAATAAGTCATCGCATAAGGGATTGGTCTCTGGTCATAAGTTATATATAAAGATCTTCTCCGAAATGTGAGATGTATGGCTTCCAATTTAGATTTTAGATTTATTGCATGCGCATTGAGCACATGGATTTCATAACACAGAACAATGAAAAACATTGAGTAAACATCAACACAACAACCATGAACATTGCACAATGAAAAGATAAGAAATGGCCAATTGAGAAAGTGAAAAAGCAAGAAAGTGAACAGCCCCAAGAATAGATATGGCCTGATAAAATTGTAGAGAAAAAAGATATTGATTGCCCTAAGCATAGTACTTGTGCATAAATGACTTCAGCTGAGCTGTGCTACTAGCGAAAGGGTACTTGCTAAATTTAGCGAACTCAGAGAAGGCCCGCACAGTGAAGAATTTTGCTCTTATGGAGGACTTGGCCATAGGGAGAAGAGGTTTTAGCCTCTCTCCTCTAGTAGTGGACGGGAGAAGGGTAATGAAAGCTTGCCTATCAACAACCATGCTCCCTGTGATGATTTTGAATGCTGTCAGAAGGTCGAATTTCCTTCTCCTACATTGAAGAGACTCAAGGCCAAGCATTTTATTTCTTATGACCCCCCTAGGTATAGCCTTATAATTGAAACCTAGGGCCCGGATTAACACCTTCCTAGTGAAACTATTAATGGCATCTAGCTCGAGATAGACTCTTGCTCTGCGATAAAAATAGTTGACCGTACTCCAATATGGGCGCTGAAAGATTTGACCTAATAAAGCAGGTCTTGGTAAAAAACTCCTCACCATTGAAACCGCGATTCCCATGTTGTTAAATACTACAGTGGAGTCGAAGCAAGAGCTTTCATCAACAATACAGCCAATCCCTGAACTTCACCCAACATTGAGCACAAAGCCCAATTCGTGGATAAGTCTGGCGGTTACTTCCTAAATCCCCTTTCCCTTCTTCCTATCCTTACTCCGATCCCAAGCAGACCGTGACTATGCGAACATGTGTAAAAACGTCTATTGACTGCTCGTCAATCTGAAACTCTTGAAAGCTATGACGTCATCGCAATCGTGGAAAGCTTAGCATATTGATGAAGAAAAAAAAGATCGATTAGAAAATTGAAAAGATTTTTTTGGTTGCTGGTTTTCAAAAATGCTTTCTAAATTTCTCAATGAACGCTCGCACCGCTCGCTATGAAATTAACGATAGCAAGTAATACCATGTGTTATCATTAGTGTATGTTTACAGTCTCGTTACTATCAGAGAGTAACGAAATCTATCAAATACTGTCAATAGAAATAAAAAATACAGTACCATCCACCACGAACATAATAACAATAGCATGAACGGCTTTGACTTGTCATGTTGACTGCTACTTTTTTACTCATAAATAAGACCAGTGGTCATGGATAATATAATAAAAAATATAAAAAATCATTTGATGATCACTGAACAAATTATCCTGAATACTCAATTAAATAAAAAAGTGAATATAAAATAACATGAAAAAAGAATTTAAAAAATACAAAATTTCTATTTTTTTATTTAAATAACATATGATGCAGAATAATAAATAAACATTAAAATTGTTTTGTCCCGAAGTCTCATGTCGATCTAAATGTGTATTAAACATTTGAACATTTAAACATGTATTAAATACATGTATTATCATGTATTAAACATTTAACAATTAAAGTCTCACATTGTTTAATACACATTTAAATAAATAAACAATAAAATAGGCAAAAAACAAAATAACACAAAACTGGAAAACGAAAAGGGTGGATAAGTTTGAATAATTTAAGCGTGATTTTAGGAAAAAAATGGTAATTCAACAAGAAGGGATCATGTGCGTTAGCCAGTTGTTTCAAGTTATCGAGGAGTTTCACTCTTTCTCGATTCACTGATAATCCACTTTTGAAACGGCAAATTTCTCATGTTGATCAAAAAACGATCTACAATGACACACCTTTCTCACCGTTTCCTTCCATTTCTGCTGGCCCACCGATAAATACTGTTGAACTTTCGAACACCTCAGATAATTAAGGTGATAATTTGTTTGTGGTAAGGGTCATAATCACATGAAAAAGCATGGCCATAGGTGACACTCATGTCTGATCCGTGTCAAAGGCCACTTGTCACTTGCCCGATGGTCAGGCATCACGCCGCACAAAAAAGTGGGCGGTCACAGAGCGGAATCGCGCGCCAAAATCGCACATAAATAGGTGGTGTCGACACGACGACGGCATGTCCTTCAGATTCCCGTCGCTACAATGCTGTTATTTCTGATTACAAACCTGTTCGTCAAATATTCCACGACGATACATCCATGTAAAAGTTAGCATGGCTTAGTAGATGCTGTTGTTATCCAGTAAGTACGATATCACAGCATTTTACTGAGCCCTGCTGATTGAGTTGAGGATGCGCCTCGTGCTGTTTCTGGATGTTGCCGTTCTCACAGCTATTGTTGGCCGTCGTTTCTGAGTTCGCCTCTTAGTCGTAGCTGGACTGCATATGACTAGAGCCGAACTCGGAAATGAGTCACACCTGATGAGACATCCACTCACATTGTGGTCTGGAATGTTCCAGAGTACGTGTCTTAGTCGTAACTTGTAATGTATATGACTAGATCCGGACTCAGCATCATTCCCAATCCGTCTTCACAGCTGTTTCGCCGGTGGGTCCGTATTTATTTGATTTTCCTAATGTCGGCAATTTCAGTGCATGTTTCGTTTACTTCTTTGTTTACAAAATTTTAATCGGATGGCAATTTGACTTGAATAGGATGATGTATTAATTCGTTCCTATAGTACAAGTCATAGATCGAAGCATTACTTTTGATCAGCATTGGTGACACCGGAAGGCGCTCGGTTGCGCCATGTGAGTCATTAGGGCTACCTTTTTCGAATAACAGTGAATGAAACGTGCTGATAAGGCCTTCCGTGGCTATTACAGCTACTTGAGTGTTTCACATATCATTTTGGGAGATTTTTTTAGGAAGATGGTACATTTTTAATTTCGAAAAATAAGTGCGGCGGGGAAACCTGATGTGTCAAGGTTATATTGTTCAAAATAGCGAAGGACGTACCAAAAAGTTCATGTTGTCAGTGTTGTGTTAGCGCTTAGTCTATATGAATATTGCGTTTTTTTACCAACATAAATTGTAAAAATCCGAATCGGTCTGCTGTTCCAGACCTTCTGCCTGATAACGTGAGGATGCGACCAGGGTAATTTAGCCACCGCTAGCTCCTTCGGGCAGCTACCTTTCAAACACCTACCGATCTATCGCACAAGATTTGGGTAAGCCGTGCTGCCAGGCCTTGTAATTGTTCTGTCTGAATTTGCTGACAACAGTTGATGTCCTGATGCCAAGAGGTCGTGCTTCACATCGATCAATCGATAACTTCTAATGGTCGGTGGGTGGGCAGCGAGCTGTCACCGTTCTCTGACAACGCACTGCTCACGCTTCTTAACCACTATTGGACCTTACGAAGGGACCTCACTAAAATGAGTCTAGAGTATTCTGACTTTCACCAATACTATCTCACCGATGAGCCTCCGGCCAGGCATGGCGGTTCGCCTAGAAAAAAATGAAGAAACATAGTAATTTGCCAGAGCGGAGGAGTAACAGACTTAGATTTGACAGGCATAGAGACTTAAATTAAATAATGATAACCAATTCAATTTAGTTTGAGCTTAACAGTGATAATTTAAGGTTCTCAATCTCTTACTTTTTTCTTATTGTTTTCAATTTTTTAGCGGTGCCCCAGTGGTTTGAGCGGTAACCTTAAGTGCCCGGATAAGGAGACGTGCGGGTATTTCTGTTTGAGGCAAAGTGCTTTATTCATGGTTCAGCACCTTGTAATAACTAAAATACTTTTTTCCACTCCCCCCCCCCCTCCAAAATACATTAAATAATGAATAAGTAGTCGAAAATGCCATAAATATAAAATTCATTATTAAAGTTTGCCTTGAAAACTTTATTTGAGAGGTATTTATTCAGATAAAGAAAATATTATGGATATTGATTGATGATAAATAAAGTTTTCCTTGAAAACCTTATTTGAATAGTATTTCTTCAGATATTTTTGAAATATTGAACAATTCAATCAAAGCAATACATACGTTACGTAGGGATGGAGGAGAAGTCTTTTCCGAAATAGCGACTGCTTTATCAAAACAGTTCTAAGGGGTATCCGAGCAGAGATGAAAAATTCTACAAATTTGAAAGACCTTCAAAAAGGCTTGATTAATCAGTTTTTCTGGTTTCAATGGAATTCGATGGCTTCAGAATGTTCTAGAAGAACACACGGCTGGTTGGCGATTCTTTGAAAAAGCTTCTCCACAAAAAGTTGTGACACACGTGCAGCTGTGATCGACTGTGCTTACAGAAAAATGGTTGCTCGAAGGGGAAATGACGGTTTGAATTTCAATATCACCACAGTTGTGGCTACGAGGCATTTTTCAATAAAAACATCAAAAACAGGTCGTTAATTAATCCTGCTCTGGATTGCGCCATGCCTTCTACTTTCTGTGAGAATCGCAATGAATGCGTCTGTTTCAAACAGTGGTCACATTGAGCAGTTATTGTTCATGTCGAATTTTTTGCTCCCCCAGAAATGTTTGGTAAAAAAATTGAAACAACTACATACTTCATCAAACATAGCTCTTTTATAATTTGTATTCCCCCCCTTCCTATTGTTCCAAAATGAATCTCAGTTTTTCAGCGCCGGAAAATGTTGACAAGGCATCGGTCAGTTGAAGCAAAGACGCCACATGCCCCGAAGAGGATTCCTTTGTCAGGCCGCATATGTGGTTTGACATCGAGTGGAGCTGGCTAATTTTGAACAGCCCATAATATGAATGAACGGGAACTTCCCATTTAAGAATGAATCTGAAACTTTTTACTGAAAAATGAATCTGAAAATTGCACTGTTGCAGAATTTACCTCTAGTATCAGCTTATACTCACTCATGTTCGATGTACATGCTTGTAAACGCTAGATTCGAATGAGCCAATAAATGTAAGCAGTTCTACGGGTGAAGTTGGGCAATCTATACCCAGACGACAGCACGCGCCTCATATCGCTCGCTCACGTGTGCCGCTTCGCGACCGCACGCCGCTCATATGCCTGCTCGATGGTAAAATGTGATACAGAAAAAATGATAGGTTCAGTAAAATAATTATAAAGTAAAGTGCAATAATCGGCTTCTGATCGTGACGAACTTGGATAATATCATCAGCTCAAAAATACATTCCTTATTATTCACCTGTCTCAATCACGGCACTCAATTTTAATTGCTGGTAATCATAATCTAAGCTGCAGAACAATTTTTTCGTTTGGAAGATCTGATCGAATAACGATGAAGAAAATTTCTAATCGATCGATGATGTCGGAAACATGTCCTGATTCAATATTTACAGGGCACTGTAATGCACATATGTTATCCATCTCATGAACTTCTGGAATTCCATTCATGACTGATTCACTACTGACTAACTCGTGCTGCTTATTTCATGCCTACCAGAATTTCACTCTACTCTGCCGTAATAAAATCTTAATTTTTATCTTGCTATCATATTTTTGCTCTGTGAAGCGCAATTTTAGAATAGATCACTTCACAGGCAACATCCTTGGATCGAGCCCTTAGAGATTATTGAGATCTCACTCTCACTTTGGTGGAGTCATTAAGGTGGGTCAGATAGGTTTGAAAACAGGAGAGCAGGACAACCAACCAACAGCAGGTCAACCGTTCGTCGTTCCGATTGCAAAAAAAAAAAATTTGCGTACCCCGCTCCCAGGGGGGAAGTCGGCCGTAGGGGGGGGGGGTTCCTCGACCAGAGCCCAACTTCGCCCATCCCTTCCTCCATAAAAAGGCCGCCGTCGAGCTTGTGGGGTAGGGAAGGGGAGGAAGGGGAACTTGTGCATCAACAAATGCTCCAGTTTTGACCACTCCATGTTTATTTTTCGAATTTCCACCAAAATTAGCAAACTTACCAAAAACGACCCACCTAGCCCGCAACCATGACCCTCCTCGACTTCCAAAAAACAACCCCCTTTTTTGCAAAATTTAATCCTTCATAAACCCTCAATACGAACTCGCTCTGTGAAAGCTCAAATCTGACCGTCTTGAATACTCATAAAATCCGACTGAATCTGGTTCAGCGGCACCATCAAAACCATTTATCGCTACTGAGCACTTCACAGGGCCCTCTATTCTTTCGATATTTATACACCTACGACATCATGCCCAAATGAAATGTCTTCTCCTTCACCAGCCATGGATGCAAGCACATTTTCTGTTACTGATCAGACTTTGTCTGCCATCGCGTACCTACTTGTTATCCCTTACTGTCACGCTGACGCATGCACTGGAACAAACAGGGCAGTAAATTTCTTAACGTCTCTTCAGGATTTTCAAAAAACAGGGAAACTGGAGTATTTTTCAAATACACCAACAGAATGTTTCCTAGCAGTATAGAATCAAGGTGAACACATGGTAACAGCTTCCAGGTAGCTGAGTATCGCGCTGTCTTAGATCCAGGATATACCACGTGTCGAGAGAATTTGGCTAAAACGACTTCACCCCGGCGCTTTGTCCGAGGCTTAGCTCGAACTTCTGGAGCTTTAAAGGTCCCTCACTAGCCTATTTCTCCTGGTGGAGTTCACGCTACAGTAGAAATAGCGAAGGTTCCAAAATTCACGATTTTTTGTAATTTCCGGATCTTTTCTTACATTGTCAAGAAATGGCAAAAAAGGTAAAGTATCGCACAAGTCCTATTTAAATCCTCCTTTAAGTTCTAATTCTAAATCGTTATTCGGAAACGAAACCCCTTCCTAAAGATTTTGTATAATAACGGAGCATATTCTTGGAAATAATAACCAATTCCACCCAATACGACCCCCTCCACTAGAATGCCAATACGACCCCATATCAAGGGGATCGAACCTTGACTACCCGACAGTAGAGCCTCGTTGAACGTGGAATTTCCTCACAACGCTGATGAGCCCAAGTGATTGCTTTTTGAAGTCGGATTAGAATTAGAAATCAAATTTTATCATACCAACACTTCCGGAACTTCACTGCTTATTTTTGAACCTTTTGTAAACATCATTAAACATATGGACTTGGTTTTGAGCGCAATTACTTTGAAATCTGTTACGAAAACAAGTAATCTGCTGTTATTCTGGATACCCACTCTCAGTTGCTTCCTGTTATTATCTATTATTATATTATGGAGGAAATTGTCTGTGATTGAAACGTGCTATAATTTGAAAAGGGAGATTAGACTATTCCTAGACTGACATTAATCAGTTGGAAATGTGGCTATATTAGCAATTTCTCCGGTGTGAGCTCTTCATAGCTAGATTTTTGTTCAAGGTTTTTCATTCGGAAGGCTTGAAATTGGTTATCCGATGTGCAAACTGGCGTGCCGTGCGCGTAACAAGCCAAATTATACCAACCCATTCTTCTTGCGCTACGCAGTGAGGGCTGAGAGAAAAGTTCACCTGCGGCGCGGACGCGAGCGCGTGCCGGTGACGTCAAAATGACGTCGCAGCTGCGACAGATTCGAAGGAAGGGCGAGCAGTGGCCAGCGCCGCTGCCACTTTGCTTGAATAAAGCTGGGCTTCTGGCACTATACCAACTTGTTCAATCAGTTGTGCCGCGAGAGAAATTATTGTGTTACGTTCAGGTACCATCCTTGCCTTAGGAATTGAAATTTCTTGAAAATGTAGAGGAATCGAGGCTTTCATGTGGAAACCCTTAGGAGTACTTTGTCAGTAATTTGAGCTGAGTGTTTTCGTGTTCGATTCCAACTTACTTCTACTTATCACACAGTGAAGTAAGAGCACGATAGATGCTCGGAGTACTTAACGTTGAAGTAATGGTGGAAAAGCTGGCCCTTGCTCGCTGTCCTCGCCGCCGTTGTGACGTCACCAACACGCGAACGCGTCCGCGCCGCCGGTGAGCTTTTCCATGGAGCCTACTTCCTGCTTCCTAGAACTTTCTATTTTCAGAAATCCGTATGACAAATTTCTTAAAGGGCGCCTGTTTCACCTACCTTCAGAGCTTGAACATACAGGAATATTCCTATGTTAAGCCGATCCGTGCTCAACAGACAATGACGTCGTCGCTTTTGGCCAGATGAGTCATTGATTTGTTGAGCACGATTCGCGTTGTAATGATGTTGTGTAATGTGCAAGAATCCATAATGAATTTATGGATATCGATCGGTATTGCACAGAATTTTCGGAGCCACAACTAATCAGCCAAAAGGTAATGTTCATATTTGGCCTTATTTGTGGACAGTGATAGGGGAGTAGAGTTTGTGGTTTATATTTAGCCATTTCAGGAAGGCCTGGTAACGCGTTTGAATTGCATATTGGAACGGACATCGCTATGGTGTACCATCGATCGATTATCGACCACAAAGACGGACGTACTGGCCAATGATTTTTCTGACTTTTTAATTAGCCAAATATCGATGGACTATGTTGACCAAGATGGGTTTTGCCATTACTGGAAGGATATGAAAGGTTCAAGTTTTTTAGGCGCTCATACAGTAAGGGAGGCATCATGATGCAACTGTTCGAGAAGGTAGTTACGGTAGTTCAAATCTTGTTCAGTGATTTCTTCGAAACCATACGATGTTATTGGTTCCGTGGTAACGTTATTTTTCGAGTCTATTTTACTCTGAAAAAAGTGGGTCATAGTGATGCACGATCTGCTCTAATGACAATTTGCTCATAGAGTCCTTTGAAATTACGGATGCAAGCGGCTTCATCCCTAGTTATTCCTAAGTATTTCGGTGGGTTGTGGGAGGGGACACGGGCGGCGCTGTCATAGCGCTTGTCGCGGCGCTCTTCTCGCGAGGCGATCTCTTGAAGGAGATAGTCTAAACTCGAACATTCCAGCTTTTCACGCATGTGAAGTGACTGCCCTCACCCCTCCCTACCCTAGACGGCTACACTCCTGGTGCGGATTACTAGAGCTGAGGAAACCCTTGAGCCTCAAAAGGGGAGTGTACGGCAGTGCTGGGGGCGTGGGCTGTGCAGGACAGTTTACTTGACGTGCGAGCAAAGTGCCGCGCCGTTGGGTGGCCCCGCCATTGCGAGAAGGTATTAAATTCTATTCAAAACCAGGTGAGTATTGTTCTCTCCCCGTTTAAAATTTAATTGTGCTTCTTGGCCAGTTAGCGGAGTTCCAGTTGCACGTAGGCCAGTACGGACTCCTTCTCGAAAGATTTTGCAGTAGTGGGAGCCCCACCCATTACTGGCGGGTTATGAACGCCGGTGTTTCCACATTGACAGATCCTTTTTGATGTTTTTTTTTTCATGAGAGTTGGTTTTGCTTCCGCATGTACGTAACGAGCGGTGAGCCATACCCTACTTCTGATTTTTGTTCTAGGTGACACTTAATCGTTGAAGTACAATAGTCATGATTTGCAATGTTGGCTGTTCTAATCAAGATAGAGAACCGTGCCTGCACAACGCTTGATGTCATCGATCAAAAGTTGAGAGGTGCGGTGAGCCACGTATCGATCACTTTATCTACTCACACTGCGACTGCCAGAGTTGAAGGGCAATGTATTGCTTGACCCTGGAGGATTTTAGTTTTCGAGATCGCCGCCTAAGCCGTAGGAGGCATGCCTCGAACCCGACTTTTGCAAGCCTGACACTGTCGACGATTACATACCCCAACCCAATATCGCGTGGACGACCATACTGGCAGACCGGCGACCAGGAGTTCAAATGGAGTCCATCGCGCAGTGCACAGAGTTGTCTACTCCCTGTGTCCTGTACAAATCTAGCGAACGCGGAGTACAATAGCGCGAATCGCGCTCGAAGTGATTCGCGGCCTCTGAACCATGTAAGGCGGGACCAAGAGCACGCACCGTTTAAAAAGCTACTGGAAGAAATGGGATTCATTATTGGGCAGAGAGAATTGCGCGAAAGAGAGAGAGAGGGTAAGAGAAAGCGAGCGAAACTGGAAGAACAATGGAATGGAGAAATAGTTTGAGTTCACAGATAATTCGCCGAAACAGATGGGAATGTTGGCATGAGGCGAAATGAAGGGCCATATAGATATCACTTCTTAAATGTTGAGAAAATCTCGATGAAAGTTCTCTTGAATCCTCTGAGAGCGCTGTTCAAATCACGATCTCAATAGGCAGGTAGTTAGATGGTCGAGTTTTAAAACCCCGTGTGAAATGAAAGTTTTCGTTTGAAATGAGCACTCCCCTTAAATGGTGGAAAGGCCGGAAATCACGAAGCTGTTGCAAGAGTCTTCGGAGTTGGTGCATTCTACCTCCTTTCAAAATCATATTGACGTTTGAATGCGCATGAAAGTTTTGCCTGTCCTGAATGAATCATTACCCAATACCCCTTGAGCACGCACGTGAACGTTGCAACGCGACCTGTCGCTATTGGCCACCACCGCAACCAATCACATTATGCCCCGCCCTAACAACTCCGCCCACTAACGTTTGCTTGTACACTACACGTGCATATTGCATATATTACACATTATTTTTTATTAGATTTTTAGGCACTTTTTCTAGCCATACCTATCACCCCTAGCGCACAGCTAATAACCACGAAGACGACAAAGAGGTCCTGCTTCCTCGGTTTTAAGAAATTCGGAGTTACCGTAACCTTGTCAATGGAACAAACCTATTAAAATTCTTATCTCTTAGGCGGCGAAATGATCAGAACGTAAAGCTTCATTGATATGACACCTTCATAAGGGTGAATAATTACAAACACGTATGCAATAAATATTAGCTGAACCAGTTATACTAGTAATCACCAGAAATGAATGAGCGATCAATAATTGTGTAAAAACGGTTATTTATGGAATACAAAAAATTATGCGATGATCTGTATATTTTGCCGTTAGTCTTGTTGGACACACTCAATCCTCATCGATGGCTTCCAACACTCTGATGGTTGAAGGCTGTACTCCCAATCGCCGCTGATCACCGTATCACGGTAAACCTAAAAAAAACAGAGGATTGTCTCGACTTTGTCGATCATATAAAAAAAAAACAAAAAAAAGAGATAAAAACAAATGAAAAAAAATTAGGCTTACTCCTATTCCAGCTCCCTGTTCCAAAAGATGATCTCGAACATCTCGGTGGTTTCCGAAACAGTGATAATTCCGGACTAAAAAGTTCATGGGTTATTTATTTACATGTATTATTGGCTGAACCTGAAAAAAAAAAACAAAAAAAAAAAACAGAAAAAATACAGAACCAATTCTTCCGGGCATACCTAGATTGCAAATTGCATCCAGTGCTCTCATAACAATTTCAAACATTTCGACAGGGAACTGAAAAGGTATTCCTCATGTTATGTTGGACAGTACCAAATCAACACCTAATCGATAAATCATTATTATTCACTAAGAGAGAATAATTGGAGAAAAAAAGGGAAATATGATGCCAAAGAGGGAGCATGTAATAGTAAAGTAAAGTAACATATCTGCTGCCTTGGAATGGCTCCATGCCTGAAATGATAGCGACAGGAGCGGGGATAAAAAAAGAGTCACTTTGCCCATGTTGCACACCAGTTATTTTAACACTTTGCGGACCGCGTGCACCACCATGTGCAGCACACATTCTTCTTATGCAGCCACATGAGTCACATGGTGCTGCACAGCAGGCAAAATGCAACTTTTTGTTTTCTCTACAATTAGTTTAGACGAAGGGTTGATGGGTGTGTTCATGTTTAAGATCGGCACAGGATTTTTTTACGCCTGGCTCCATTTTTTTCCCATCGAATCACTGACGCACAACATACAACAGATCAGAGTCAACCCTAGAGTTGGAACTTTTTTCAAAAATTTCGAGGCATATTTTGACCTGTTCAATGCCCTAAAAATTTTTTTCACAGCTCAAGCACTAATAAATCTGTTTCGCACTCTCAAAAGCTTCTAATTACCGAGATCCGAATCGACGTATCTCCTCTCTCATTATACTGCGTCACTACCGCCATTTCCACTACTATACTTTGTAATCAAACCTGTTGTAACGTTAATTCTTACTCTTTCTGGCTCTTTTCACTATAGGATCGTAGCACCTACAGCCTCGTCTTCGAATCCACTTACAGTCACGAAATGTATCCTTGAAAACGTGAGTCGCTTTTATTGCAGCCTTTATTGTGGCTTCGTAGGAAAGGCGGCCAATCTGCCGCGTTTTTCGGCTTGCTGTTTTTTGCACACTAAGGCAGCGTTTGGTTACTAACACTGCGCAAGAAAATGGCGAAATGAGCTTTGAGCAAAGAGAAGTCGGTGACCCTCGCAAACTGCGCTCCTTGTTTTTTCGGAAGCATTTTCACAAAAATATGGTCGCTTTGGCAGACGACATCAGACCAGTTGCTGAAAATCCAGTTTGCGTTAGAGGTGAATTTTTTGAAAATGGGATAGTAAATCAGCAAAAAAAGAACGAAGGAATTTTCAGAGGTGAACTAAGAGTACTAGATTTCAGTTTGAGAAAAAGCTCATTCTCACCTTCACTATAGGAGAAGGAAAGGTGGAAGCTTAATAGGATGTAAATGTAGAAGTTTAAAGGAATCTTGCGCGGAAAAATCATGATTCTATTTCAGCCATAAATCACTGGCTTGAGACTCATTATCCACGATAATAGTGAAAAGAACTGAAGTATTGCTTTCGTTTTGATTAGAAATTCGAAAACTCGAAAAGGCTGCTACGCGTTCGAATTGCCCACGGACGTTTCACGAATGCTGGCGACGGGGATGCTCAAACTTGGTTCTTGGAGTGCATTCACTAGAAGCTCTTTCTGGCCTTCTGCTTCGTTGCATTCACATCTTACACTTCTACTCCATCCTATTCCATCGATCGATTTGTCTCCACTCTCCGAAATCGCGCGCTTTAACCCGATTCTCTCATTGCGTCGCCTGGTACGTAGCCGGCCAAACGCCGTCTTCTTTCCATGCCTCGCCTGGCTCTGCCTCCTGGTCCTTCGATGGTCCATAACGTGTAGTTTTTGTACGTTTGTTTCTCTTCAGAAACCGAATCTTCATGCGTGAAACTTTGTGTGCTATTTCCAGTGATCACAACTGACATATTCATGTTAGGAAAGAGTGCAAGAATTTTCCGCGCAAGATTCCTTTAATTTTCGGTAGACTAGGAATCAATATGGATGATTAATAATCTATGTTTGCCCGGAATGGTTAATTTTATAAGTCACTTTGAAGGAGGATCCCTCTGATATGTCAAAGGTCTTCAGGGGAATTTACATAATGGAAAGAGGCGGTCTCCATTGTGCAGACCGACACGTATGTCGCAGCGAAGAATATGCTCCTTGTGATCTATTACAGCATAGCCACCCGCGCGACTATATCGCGCGGCACGCCCACCGACTGGATCACCACAGGTCTATACTCGTTAAAGGCAATCTCCGGGATTAAACAGGTGCTATCAGCGCTTTGTAGTGATAGCTTAGCTGCGGAAGGACCTGAAAGTGGAAGGAAAGCAAGAGAAATCATTGGGAACGCTGCAATTAAGGCCTTAACCTTCAATAGGGTCGGATGTGGTACGATGGCGAGGGCGTCAAAGAAGACAAAATACGCGAGAGAGCACGTCGTTTGAGAGAGCACGCTGATCTCTCATCAATGCACGCTGATCTCACCACCTCTCGCGGCGGGTGGGATGCGTTGGAAAGGGAGTCGATGGTTGCGGGCCCGTAAGGATTAGCGCCCTAACCGCGCAGTTTTTGCGACGAAGCTGGAGTGATCCAGTTACGTACGGACCTTACAATTTCCCCCGTGGAATCCCTCCTACTAGTCGGGCTAATCCCGGGGTTTGCCTTTAAGCAGAAAA
>MU868358.1:378403-402128 GCA_036418205.1 Ostertagia ostertagi
AAGGGACCTTTGAGCCTGAGTTCTCAAAAAGGGGTTCGATAATGCAATTAGTGACCTTCCGAAGAGGTGAGACCACCAAAAAAAAACAGCGGAAAAAAGTTTGAGCTTCAGCTTTCGAAAAGCGCTTAGTTTGGAACGGCCTTTCATAACTATATAGTCACCGAAAGATCAAATGCAGTAATGAAAGCGTCAGAAAATTGTTGCAAGCAAATCTGAAGTTCGTATAGCTTCTAAAACACGTAGAAAAGCAACATTCGTCAGGAAACGGGAAACGGATGATGGATTATGTGGGAGGATCCACCTACAGCGGGCCGACTAATTTGCAATACTATGATCAATCCATTGAGAGAAAAACAAAAATAATAAAAATAAAAATAGACATGGAATCTTTTGAACTAGTAAAAATGAGTGGTGGCCCCAAGAATTTCTAAACAACAAAAAAGTGGAAAGAATCATCTGTTATAATAAATTTATCAAAATTAGGCTTGAAAAAGGTCAAAAAACGAGAATTTCATTTTCAGCCAAGTTAAAATCATATAGCTAGAATGAAGAGGACCATGAAATTGTGATATTTTTGCATAACATTGAACTGGTGGTGAGAATAGTACTAGCCCGTCGATTGTTGATGATACATACAAATACTGACCTTTCACAAGTCACGGGCTAATGTGACCCGTAGCCGTTGAGATGTCATCGATGAAGGTGGGTGTTGGCACCTTTGTTGCGCCCTCTATTTTTCACTAGAGGGCCCATAGGACAATAACAACAGGGTGGGCTAGAACAATCACATGTTATTATCGATTCAAGCCGCCCACTTCTTTCAATAGAGTGTGTTACTAGTAATAACCTTTGCCCTTATTTGCTGCGTTGAGCTTTAACAATAAGAAACTTCAAGACAGTTGACAGAAACACCCTTAATTTTTTAAAAGCTTCTTTATCGAATTCAAAGGATACATTTGTTTATTTGTTTATTTGATTACTTGAGCAAGAAATGAATTTTTCATTCATTGCTACTCATTAGTAAAAAAGGGAAACATCGTCAAAATCCAACCCCAGGATCAATTTAGGTGGGTGAACCCTATTAGTGGGTAGGCTAGAGCTGTTCGCGAAGGTCGCAGATGTGGCGCTCTCCTGGCTCTAAAGTGGGCAACACGGGCCTGGAGCCTTACCAATATCGCTCGACCCCGAGTCAACCGTTGCATCTGACCCATTTCAAAGTTTTTTCTTGATCCCCTACCATGGTGTTGAATGCGAACCCCTTCTTATTTGCAGTCACTTACGATTCTCGGCAGATTTGAATCTACGAGCTCAAAGTACAGGACCTGCCATGAATGGCCGGCCCTCTGATGTCACAGCAATACTGAAAAGGTTTTCAAACGCATTCGCACATTGAACCACAGACGTGTGCGCGGCGCACAGGGCGAGATTCGTTAAGGCTTTGTCAATTTGCAAATTTAATTTGTCATAAGCGAAAATATCCCTTCGAGCACTCAGATGCTTTTCAGGCTTTGCAGGCAAAAAGAACCACCTCTTCTTCTTGACCAATCATTTTCTAACTTGTTAGTAATTTGGGTAGAACAAAAGCAGGGGAAGTACGATGATATGTAATAATTGAACTGAAGTGCCCCACTTCCTCTCTTCTTTATGAGTATCATACAGTGGGCACGAGTCGAAGAAAAACCAACTCTGGTGATACAGCATTCATATCGCTTCAGTTGCGTGAAGCTAACGTAACTTGAATGCAGATTGGAGCCAGGGTCAACCGTCCGTTGGACAAAGTCCAACGCGACGACGAGAGTAATGCCGAGAGTGAACGTACGCACGGAGACACAGACGGCTCGCGGGTGGCGAGAGTGAATGCCGGCGCGGAGAGCGGTGAACATCGGTCCAACGTCGCTCCAATATCGGTCCAACGTAACGGTTGACCCTGGTTGGAGCTCGGCTGAAGGGCTCGAAAGAAGGGAGTATGAACCTGCGAGTGAAACTCCTTTAGTCGATGTTGGGTTATGAAGGAGGGGTCGGTACCATTTAAAGTTAGGGGTAACCGTAACCAAGGATGACACTGGGGAGGTTTAGGTGCCTTATATCCTTCTCAACGCTGATATTTCAAGTATGTCACTGGAATTATTGGACTTGATGGCGTTATGCTAAGCTTGCGAATTAGGGAGGTACGGTGAAGCACAGCAGTTACTGTACTTCGAATACTGTACTTTCAAAATAAAGGCGTTAAAGGCCGATGTCAGACTTTGCGAATCGCTAGTAGCGAATCGCGCGATTCGCAAAGTCTGACATCGGCCAAAAGGTGATCGCAGATCAGGTTATTGGGTGGTCATGCACAAATCACAAATCGAGCCGCCCATCTTCATTGACTCGTCGACACGTGCCATTTTCGCCAAAGCGATTCCTCGGTCACTCTCTTATTTAATTTTTTCGTCCTTTTCATTTCATTCATTCATCTGTTATATGAGCTTTTCGGGTTTAGTGGGCCAGCCATAACGGTTTGCGATTTTCGAGGTCCTTCTGCCCACCTCAATCACTTTCGTGGATCAGCTCCCTATACGGAAGCCATCATTGCTAACTAACTTCATCTTCCAAATATCCGATAAACGAAAGATGGGGAAGGCTGTAGCTGCAAAATTACGAAGTCTTCGAAATTCTCAAGACTTGTGCTCTTTTCAGTGGTTACTAAAATTGATGGTGCATGCTAGTTTTCTGCAGGTCGATTTTCGGATACGATAGGCGCGAAATGTATTCACGTGGAGACTTGTACTCACCGCTATGACGTAACGAGAAACCACATTCCAGTTTTCATGCATGTCAAGTGAGTCGCCTCACCCCTACCCCCTATATAGGGTACGGCCTCATCCCCTGAACTGGCTACAATCCCCCTGACTCACGAATTCCTTGCTTCCCACTGCAGGGCACGGCACCTTACCGACCCTTCCAACCCTCTTCCCATCTACCCCTCTTCACACTTTATTCGATCCTCGTCGTGAAAGATTCCTCAGCGCACGCGTCACCCCTTTCGAATTTCTCTACGTCCTCGAGCTACTGCTTGCCACACTAATTACGGTTAAAAGTTCAAAGATAAAACTTTTGGCGATGCTATTCCGGGGTGCGCTAGACATTGTAGCTATTAGTGACTGAATTAGCAATTAGAGGATCGACCCCGGCCATTTTTTCTTCTTCTATTTCTGTTTTCTCAAACCACTCAGAAATGCAAAACGCTTTCATGTTTCATGCGCGTGTCCTTATAAAACTCGAATAATCATTCTGAAAAAGCGTTCTACGCCCCCCCAAAAAAAAAACTCACGCTCTCAGCTCTCACCTATGTGTGTGAAAAAGATCCTCCCTTACCATTAACTGTCTCGAGAGGTGTGCACAGTTACCGGCCAAGCCTCTGTGAGAAAAATACCCCATGGCTAAACAATAGCATCATTCTCTACGGATTCTTTAAATAGAATTTCTCAATACCTTGACGGATTCATAAACAAATAATAATACTTGATCATCCCTCTTCTGTTGATGTCCCGAATATGTTAATGACGTAGGTTTTTTTAGTAAATGTTTATACGCATCGTCTGATCGGCCACATTGCGATCACGTATCTCTCCAACTGGACCTACGCTAGCAGCACTTTATCTGGCCAAGGTAAGTCAAAATGCACCAGGACTATTGTATAGTAATGATAAGTAATACCCTGAACTGTGAAGGAAAAGAGTGCAAAGTACTGGAACGGTTTGTAATTGTCATAGCCTCGTTTGAATAGCATGCCAAGATTAAAGAAAATTTTGAGTGCAGTCAGTTCTTGTTATGGGAAGAATAAAACACTCCAGTAAGCATGTAAACAGGAAATTTTCCACAAGGAATGTTCTCCTTCTTCGACCTCCGTATTGTTCGTGGAGTCCTTTAATGAAATCGTTCAGTATCCGGTCTGCGAGCTTGAAGTAGATCTCTTCCAAGTACAGTTTCTCAATGACTGGGTCGCAGTGATCGATCCAGCATCGATCCCTCTATCTACTTATCCCATTTATCCAAAAATCTTTTGCTTCCTCTCCCTCACGTTTGTCCCGCGCAGTAACTGTTAGCCGTCGCCACTTGGTCATGTACAAGGCATCTTCTGTAGTACCTAGACTTCAGTGAGGTCCTTCTTCATAACAACCCTCGTTTGGGGCTCGTCTCGCTCCTTGCCTTGCACTTCGAAGTCCCATCGCTGTTCTTATCGGATGGTCCTGTGGCCTCCTTAGCACGTGCCCATACCATCGCAGACGCTGTTCCCGTACCTTCAGCTGGACAGGGGCAGTCTGCATGACCGCTCTGACATCCTCGTTTCTGACCCTGTCCAGTCGCGTCCAGCCGCAGGCCCATCTCAGCATCCTCATCTCAGCGGAGTGAAGCTGCCTTTCGTGATTCTTGTTCAGGGGCCAGCACTCGCTGCCGTATAGCGCGCAGGCACCACTGTCCGGTACACCTTCCCTTTGAGCGTTCTGGAGCACCTTCGATCGCAGAGGATTCCAGTGGACTCCCTCCATTTCATCCATGCAGCGTTGACCGAGCCTTCACTGCCTGATCCACACTCCGTCGGCTGCCAGATCGCTCCCAAGGTATCGGAAGTCCTCCACTCTTTCGATGTCTTCCCCATGGCCATCCGTAATCGGCTCTAAACCTCTGTAATGTGTGCTGTCAGGGCACTGTCGTCAGTCTAGAGGATCCACAGTTGCCCATCCGTCACTCCCTGACATCTACATTTTGATAGGAGGAAGAGGAAAGAGCTCAGAGCCAACTCCTTGGTGTGCCCCATCCGTTATGTCCACTTCCCCTCGTCATGCCGTGATGAGGTGCGTATAACTGCTCAGGTTTCTTCATACACGTCCTTCCCCAGAAAGATTAGGTGTTCTGATACGACGGTGATATAAAAAATAAACATATGCCCTAATAGAGCAGAAAAGAAGCTCATGAAAGACACATTACAGATCAAAACAACTGGTTTCCAAAGAAGAAAAATATGAGTTTTAACAGAAAATTTTCCTTCGAAAACAGAAACCGCAAAATTTCGAGATGACCTAATATAAAGTGTCCATCGCTGTGTTCTTCTTCTCGGTGACAGTAGCTTCGCAAGCCTCTTGCAGCTCTTGTAGACAGCAAAGTCCTCTAGTCTCCGAGTCTTCTGGCAGCGTTTGGATGCTCTTCCCACTTAACAGTTGAATAGACTTCTTCGTTCTAGAACCACGCGCGTAGTCTTCCCCGATTCCACTTCATCTCTCGCCTAGTATCTCCTTGACGCATCGAAGGATGATCTCAGCCGCTGTGCTGGCCCATCAGGATCTGGGAGGCCCCTCCCAGAATCCTTCGTTTGAGGTCGTTCTTTTCCGCTCGGTGCAACTTCCACCACCGGATTCTCCTCTCGGTTCTTACCCTTGTCTTCTTGGGGAGGTCTATGGCAATGTCTGCCAGGAGGGGCCTGTGCTGTGGAGCCAGTTCTTCGCCAGGGAGTACCTTGATTACTTTTCTAAGAGATGATCTTCATAAAGTAAGGGATCATGATCTAGGGGATGAACACGTATCTTTAGGGTCTACTTTTTCACGAAAAACGTGCTACAGACCGCCAGATTCTGGGCTGCAGCCGGGATAAGGATCCTCTCTTTTCTGTGTTTCGTACACCTATCCACTACCTCCGTGCGCTCTGCCGATGTGACAATTCAGGTCACCTGCTGTGGTTATGTAATCGCCTTCTGAAGCAGGGTCAACCCTATCGTTGTTACTCTTTGGAAATTTTTTACGACCCCCCCCCCTTCATGGGTGATTTGATACGACCCCCCTTGTATGTGACACTTGTGTAGAGACAGTGTTTACCATCAATATTTATTTCTACGTAAGTCATCAAAGATGAAACTTTAGCAAAATCCACGACAGATATTCATCGCTGCTTCCAACACGAAAAAATGAGATGCATTCAAAGATATCCGTGTACTCCAAAGGGTTACCAAACTAGGAGATGAAATAAACTGAACCAGTGACCGGAATATTGACAATATTACCTGATAAAAACTTATGAGAAGTCAGAAAAAATTATCGCTCCAATAAAAACTTATGAGAAGTCAGAAAAAATTATCGCTCCAATTGAAATACTGAAATCCTTCACGTTCTTCAATTGCAACACAATTTTTACACCCCTCTTTCTAAGGCTATAACTTCCTTCATATTCGAGCTTCTGCGCCGAAGTGATTTGATTTGGAAAATTCAAATTATTCTCTCTCCAACCATGGGTAAAAATTCTTCGAAAGTTAATTTAATAAAAATTTAGTACGTTGTTACTTTTTTCTGTGCAAAGGCGACTTTTTGACCTTCAAACGATCATAACTTCCTTAAAAGTCATTCATTTGGGAAGCTGAACACGTATAATAAACTACAGGTTTCAAGCTTTCTAACGAGCACCCAAGCGTTTCCTGAAAGATCAGCAGTTCAAAAATTAGTCCCGTTGTTACTTTTTATTTTGAGGGGTATTCTTCAAGCCATTTTCTCGAAAACGCGAGTTTTCTTAGGTTTCACTGCCCGTAACTTCTTGGAAGACCAATTTTATGTTTAATTTAGGATGTGCTAGAAAGCTCCGAGCATGCGCTTGCACTACATCCCTTGCCTTGGTGCGCGCCACGCCTCGGGCGCCCTTCTAATTCGCTGATTCATTCGAAAGCTCATTTAGAGGGAAGCGTTGTTTATAGATGCTCTAGTACCAGTCATCTTACGAAAACGTAACGTGCTGGCTATTATCCGATATTACCAAGAATCCCACTGTCGGCCACCGAGAGGGTACGACCCCCCCCCTCCAAGCTCAACTGAGTACGACCCCCCCGTTGTTACTCGTAACAACGTAGGGTTGACCCTGCTCTGGAGTCGATTGAACGTCGTGAGGCTGAGATGAGTACTTCACCTTAGTATTTCGCCAGCAAGTGACTCGCCACTGCCTGTGGCCGACATCGCTTCCGCTGTGTGGTTGTATCTCTCCAATATAGTAGAATTTGACAAACTACTCTCCAATGCCCCCCCCCCCCTGGTCGTGGCTCCTCTACATCGTGTCTCCTGAAGGCATGGGACTCAAATTTTGTGGTGTGCCATCAGGTTGGCAAAACCACGTTTTTCGTGCTGGGACCTTCATCAACCCGTCTAACGCTTTTACTAGAATCACTCTTGCAATTGCTTGCAGGGCAGAATTGAGCCTCGGCGGGGATCGAACTAGCGGCTCTCAGAGGGGCAGACATGAGTCTTCACTCTTAATCACTTGGTTATCCCTGCCTTTCACGTTCCATTCTGACTACGTTGGTGATTTTTAACTTCGCATCTGATTGAGATGCATTTCTCAACAATCAATATTACGAAGTTATTCTGTAATTATTCACCTCGCAAGTGTGCTATTCCAGCTACATGTCTGTACTACCATATCCGACCTCATCTACCTCGTGTGTATAAGCGCCATTTTTGGCGCATAAATACACAAATAAATAAATAAAATATAATTTCCTTCATGCCATATCTGTTCATAATAGGTTGCAGAGCCATTTGTGGATACAAATTCCGACTATATGTTACACCAGGATGTTCATCTGGATTATCCTCTATTGTCCACCTATCGTGATCAGTACCTGTGATCTAGGAAATGAATTCAGGATGCGCCAGATGTCGCTCACTCGTAAATTATGGACGTAGTTGGATGTGTCCAGGATTGTGCACATATAGCCGATTGGGTGATCACCGCTGGTCATCCATGCGTGGTATCTCTCAGGAGTGCCGCCTTCCATGCCGCCTGCCACAGGTAATTTTCAACTTGGTATTTTGTTGAAATGCAAATCATGTATTAGTTAAAATATAGGAATAGCTCTGGCTATGAGCATCGCATAAATGGTGAAAAGCGATGAAACTAGAAGACAATTGTGTTGTTACGGCCTTCACACTTCTTTTTCCTTCTTTTTTGCTAATTCATGGAAAAAAGAAAAAATTGGAAGACTTCAAAGAGAGCGCTTCCTGGCTGCATTGCCACTCAATGTCATTAGCTCTGGAACAATGGAGCAAGCCTTTCAAGGAACTCGTCCAAACGCGTCCCTTCTCCATCCTAAGGTAGAATGCGTGTGAAAGAGAGCGAGGCCTCATTCTGGGTGTAATCAGGATTTTCGTAAATGTTACCAAAAAACCCCTCAGCTTCATTATTGAAACGCTACACACTCGCTTCTCCCCAGGTTTTGCCTTCGAAAGCGGCGGGATAAGTCCACTGGATAATCCCACTCGATAGCTAGAATAGAGCTATTTGCGGACGTCGCCGATGCGTCGATGACACCCTGGAAAGAGCGCTATGGTCTTCCTAATGCTACGTACTATGGCCATAGACAGTAGCTGTTTGAAGGCGACGGCAGTGACAGCTACTCTGTGCCTTCTCCCACGCCCTGCACAGCGGCAATTTCAGTCGTTTCGGCTCGTCTAAATCTTCGTCGTGCCACACTCGACCATACAAAAAGAGCAAGCCTTGAATTTTAGTATTTCGATGATTTTTTTGCCTTTTTTCCACTTCTGGCCTACTCTGCACGCCCAGTTCCATTTATTGACTGCTTGGGCGGCATTCCCGCTTTATCCTGATCTTCCCTTGAAACTTGTGCACACCAGTGTGGAGTTGACACCTCTCAATTCGCGGAAAGCATCGTAAGGGTTTTCGATTATGGCGAAATATTGTCTCACCGAAGGTCAAGCATAGACCCCGAGCAGTTGCGCCACCATCAAATCGTTATGACAGTTTTTTTTCTCAAATTTTCGACGTTATTTTCGACAAGAGTGCTGTGTAGTGTTCTCAGTTCTAAGTTCTCACCTATTCTGTGCCAGTTACAAGGAATCATCACATTATTTACTACCAGTTGGCGCCGCACGCGTTGCGCGCACAGCACAGTTCTGCGGCGATATAGGATGGTGCGGCGTGAATTTTCGAATTTGGCCCAATACACTTCGAATACTTGACTTTCAAGCTGAATTCTATCCGATTGCCCCATGCTTCATCCACCGATGGCTTTTGAGCTTCCCTCCTTCCTCCACCAATTGTCCGTAATCGTCAACCAATTGTCGTTTTTCCCTCGGACCGCCCCGGACCCATTATGACTCGCTGTAAGAACTCGCTATTATCTTTGCATGTCCCACTATCTGTATCTTCCTCGGCTTCCCTTCGCTTTCGTCTCAGCCCTTTTAGCGCGCCGAGCCACAAAGATTGTGACGGGAAACCCATCCTAACCTTGCGGAATGCACGCGCCCCATCAACGGAGTCGGGCCTCACTACTGCCTTTCACCCACCTCTATCCACCTTTTTCCCGGTCTCCAGGACCTTCTTGGAACCGAGTTCATGAATTTCCGTCGCAAACTCCGCCCACTTTGGTCATGCCCCGCCCACCGATGATAGTTGGCTCCACTCCTTCACCCACCTCCATCCACCTTTTCCCAGCCTCCGGACTTCTTGGGAACCGAGTTATGAATTTCCGTTGCAAACTCCGCCCACTCTTGACCTTGCCCGCCCACCGATGGACAGTTAACTCCACTCCTATCCCCTTTTCCGGCTCACTAAGACTTCTCCGGCCCGAATTATGAGGACTTGTAGAAAACGCTGTACACTTCAGAGCGCGCTCCGCCCATTGTGGGCGGACCTCCGCCACGTCATGTATGCTGGAACACCTTAGACATTGCTCCCCTACACCAAATTTGTTTTCTGCTCTGTAGGCTTTCTCCCAACCAAGTTATACGAAAGTTCATCCCTTATTCGATGTGACTTACCAATGCACACCTTTACCCACTTTTTGGCCCAGTTTCGAGGTTGTTTTGTCACTGAAATTGAAATCTTGGTCGTTCGTACAGTTCATTTCGATGCACGCCACGCCCACTGTGGGCGGGGCTCCGCTTAGCTGATGTGTGTTTTGTACTTCGTGAGACCTAGTCCCACCTTTTGTGACAGACATACAGAACGACAGACAGACGACAGACGAAGCGCTTTATAGTAGGTAGGATAGAGCCGTGTACAGTGGCTGCCAAAAGTGTTCACCTGAGCGGTTTTTCGAACAGTAGATTTTTTCCCTTGTAAAAGTTAATGTCTAATTGTAGATTTTCATCGCCTCGAATCCTCAGAACTCGAGGATTCAAGAGGACTGGGAGACTAAACATCAATCTTCGAAGTGAGTCTGTTACGTGATAAAAGATGATGTACGAAAAACTGTTTCGGCGAAGACTTTTGACCGTTACTGTAGGTCTTGTGGAAGCATTCTTTGCTGAACACTTTGTTTTTGAGATCGCAGTTTCCCTTTGTGCTGGAACTTTAATGCTTTTCTGTGCTGATATCTTTCCAATCCTCGGAGGTTTGAACTGCATTTTAGGTAAAAAAAAACTACTGAATACACACGTCAGATGAATCGCCCTGAAAATCCGGCCCATTGGGCACTATTACTACAGAAAGGAACCAATAAAAAGGGTCATCTTGTCACTGCATCAATCACAAATTGCTGAATTCACAGTCGAAATGCTCGAAACGTAGAGAGAACATTCCATTCTGTGAGAAAGACTTCATATGGCCTAGCCTTGAATCCTCAGAACTCGAGGGTTCAAAAAGGTCGTGGACGGTATCAAAAAAAATTCGCCCCGGAAACATGGTGCACTGGTCGAGCTCAATGGGGTCTTCGAAGGATCGTGTACCATAACGACCTTTATGAAAAGCGGGTTCCGAGGGGGTTTGCATAGTTAGAGCTAATGTCCTAGGAAACTATCCCATTGAATCGATTCCAAGAAATTATGTAAGAGCTTCAGGCTGAAGCAGTTACTGTAGGCCTCCCTGAGCTCGACGACGGTGACAGATGACGTCATATCCTGAAGACGGTGAGGGCCGTGGATAAGGGCTTACGTCTACCTGAAAAGGTACATATTCCGATGAAGAACTTCCGTCAACGACGAAAATCTCTGCGACGAAAAGAAAAGCGATGAAGTGCGACATGGGCAAAATGCCTCTTTTTGCTCCCCTTCTATGTAAATCCTGTCAATCCAAAGCAATACGAAAATTTCCTTGAAGGCTCTGAAGTTCGAATATATGTGGATTCTGAATCGTAAATAAATCGTAAATTCTAAATCGAAAGAAGTGAAGGGTTCGGGGAAACCGAGTTGGATACCAATTTCGACTTTGCTTTGAAAAAGGGAACCGAAAAACCTCGACTCCGCTGTTTCCGTGCAATAGCTTCCCTCCCACGCACAGAGGGATTCGATCCCCATTTTGAACCGTAGGTTCCTGTGAGTAGGGTAAATTGAGGCTCCTCAGCTCTAACTATCATACCATCGGGTAAGTGGTGTTGGACTCACAGTGAACAATTTTCTCTTGCGAGTGGAACTCCTATAATGACTACCGCATCGATTAAAACTGGGATGAGAGATTGCCCAGGGAATCACATTTTTATTGATGTGATACGGTATTGACCCGACTGGTCACACCCTACCCGAAGTCTCCTTCGGAAGGGTAACAAGGGGCACTGCTAGCCTCAGTATGGCTCGTGTGTATTTAGGATTGCTGTAGAGCTAAACTCAACCCTGGCTCTCTAGGATGAAGCAGCCCAGTTCCATCGGTTCGTCAACCTGGGTGTCCGTTGAACCAGCGTCTCGGGGGTCAACTGCGTTGATCGAAGGCCACTAGGCGGGAAACAAGTGGTAGGGGTGGCGGGGGTAAGGAATCGTTCGATTATTTTCACTGCATTATTCCACTGGGTGGCCCGTCACACCCTTCACCTTTCACCTGTCGTTTTCCGTCTTTTACTTTTCTTATTTCTGCTTACATTTCCTTCCCTCCTAAACTAATAATAAGCTGAACTGATAATTCCTCCACCTATTCATTAGTTTCTTTATAAGAAAAACATAAGAAGGGGATAGTTGGGGAATACCGAATAAGGATAAAAGGATAAGGTTAAGATAAGGTTTGACGTCGTACAATCCTTTCAAGATGCGCCACGCATTCTTTATTCATTCTGAATCGTAGAATCACCCTCTCATAGAAGTCTGTACCAGTGTGCCGACACCGAAAGGGTGAAAGACTTGGTTGGTCCGATCGACGCACATTCCAGGATTCGATCCCCAGATCACGGAGGGTAAGCAGCACCCCTTGCCACTGCACAACTTCTATCCCTTTGGAAAATGGAAGAGCGGCATGAAATATTGAGTTTGCTGTTAATCACGCATGCTCCCCTCCAGCCCCTCCCCCGTGTCAAGTGTAACTTAGACGAGCCGGAATTCCACAATGGGTGAGGAGCAGTAGGCCGTACCGAGACCTTAGTTTGGTGAAAGGCTTGCATTGCCGCGGTCATTTTGTCAACTCAGTGCTGTCTGCGCAGCCTCATGCGTCTGTGTGAAATGTGACAGAATGTTTGACCCTTGCACTCCGGTTTGGGCTTATCCCTAGGATGCGAGCCCAGCAGTTTCATTCACGGTAGGGTAGTTGCCTGGACGGCTCAAATGATCCTGGGCTGGTCCTGGCCTGTGCGCGTGGTGAGCCGATTACCGCTATGCATACCCTTCCTGGCGAATATCCATAATACCCAGCAAAAAAGTGTTTTCTTTCGAGAACACTTTTTCTAACTTTTTCAGTGCCTTTCAGGTTCCGGTACCAGTTTCGATACCATCCAACAAGTCATCCTAGCTTGCGGCGATTCTACTATGGAGAATCGGGTCAGTCTGACTGTGTTTCATATACAAGAGGCATTTGGTTCAACTTCATATTGAATACTTTGTGACGATAGAACTTGTCACATGCTGTTTCCAGGCCGGAGGGCGAGTTATATTCTCCGCAGTGAAAAAAATAACATCGTCGGCTCGTGATCGTTGGGAGTCTGACTGCCGTCACAAAGGTGAGGCTTAAGCGATTTCGAAACTGAAAGCTTAATGCTCACAAGGGAAGGATGGTAGGTCGAAGTGGCCGTTTGAAATGAAATGTATATACTCCCTGATGCGTCTCCAGACGCTGATTCCAAATCTGCCTTCCAAATCTGCTAAACGACTCTCCGAACGGAGTTATGAAGCGTAATAGCTCAGTGGTGATGGTCCGGGGTGGCAGGTAAAAGCTCGTAGGATCGGTTCCTTTGCAAATTGGTTGCTTTGCTTTTGTCTCTAGAAGTGTTGCGGACAAAAGCAAAGCAACAAACTTGCAAAGGAACCGATCCTACGAGCTTTTACCTGCCACCCCGGACCATCACCACTGAGCTATTACGCTTCATAACTCCGTTCGGAGAGCCGTTTAGCAGATTTGGAAGGCAGATTTGGAATCAGCGTCTGGAGACGCATCAGGAGGTATACATTTCATTTCAACGGCCACTTCGACCTACCATCCTTCCCTTGTAGAAAGCTTAAGCCATTTTACTTCATTCAAAGCGTACATGTGCCAATTGGCTGACGCGTTGATTCAGGCATGGTGCATGCACCACGAGTCTCATATCATAATTGTTCCTTGAATTGTGAGCTAGTTGATTACTGACTTGAAAAGCGACGAAAAGGCGTGGCACACGAAGTACGGCAGTCCTTGATGGGTTAAGCATCTTTTCGGACCAGTGTGAGGCTCAAGCGTTCTTGGAAAGCGCACTCCAGAAATACCCTTTTTACGAAATGGTTCTGAAGCCGCAACGCTGCCAAAAGGAGGGAGCAACTTTTCGGTATATTGCAGCCCCATAAAATTTTGAACAGTCTTTTTTTGTTACATGGAAAGGATTGGGTGATGGACCATGAACAAAAGGACAGAGCATCTGGCACAGCAGTCCCTTTTTTGCATGCGCCACACATTTCACTCCATCTGGAGTCATAGCGACACCTAGGCGCGTTTTGGCCCACACAGTGACTTGCAGGGGCCATCCACTATACAATCAGCGCTTTTTTTATACTTCGCGACGCGCCCTGTAACAAAGACAGGATCCGAAGTGGTCGAAGGCTTGTTTGGTCTAGGCGAGGTTTGATTCGGGATTCCAGGATCGTGTGCGTGGGAATGCCACCTAATATGCATCCCAAATGATCTTGGCATACCTATAGAATTCGCGGCGTCTTTATTTATATCATCCGGACTTCTGTTGACGTCTTCTCTTCAATTTACGGATAAGCTCAAAAAAGGTTTCACCAAAGTAACGGAACGCATGAATGTGCATGTCAGTATTACTGTTCAGGTTGCTCTCCATCCTAAACCATCGACGACTCAATGAGAGAAGATTATGGTACGATAACCTCAATTCAGCATTATGTATAAGAGCGGAATGAGCAGAAAACATAGTAGAGCGAAGGCTCAGGTGAGATCTGTTCTCCATCTGATCTTGTTAATAAAGTCAAAGTTGTTAGGAGGATTGAAAGTGAACAAAAAGCAAAATAAATTATCAGAAAATTTTAAGTGAGGCTCTCATTGTTGCATCCTCTTTAACTCGTGGCAGTCCGCAGTCCTTATCACCCATCCCTTGCTTATTCCAATCACAAAGTGGACGCATTCTCTGGGCTTGTTTACCATTCAAAATTTCCTCTGAAGAGGCTTCATAGCCTCAGATAATCACGGAATATACCTTGAAGGATCATATCTAGGTAAGCGACGAGCGGCCACAACATTGGAATAGTTAAGCCGATGTAGACGCTAGTGCAAGATTCCAACTGCTATTGTTGTTGCAAATTTTGATGAGTATGTTCAAGTCAACCTCTCCTTTGAGTTAGGTACCATGTTTTCCAGAGAAAAAACGGAATATCTGATTTCTTTACTCGCGTTACATCGGGAAAACTCCCTTAAAGTACTAGTGAAAATTTGAAGGGAAGTAATTGAATTGTTCCTAAGATACAGATGATTTTTTCATCTATTTATCTCCTTTTGTCGAAAACGGGACCAGAGAGTTCTTGCACCTCCTCGGCATAGTCCTAAGGCCGACGTCATACTTTGCGATTCGATTAGCGATTCGCCAACGATTCGCTAGCGATTCGCAACGATTCGCCAGCGATTCGCAGCGATTCGCCAGCGATTCGTCAACGATTCGCCAGCGATTCGTCAACGATTCGCTAGCGATTCGTCAACGATTCGCTAGCGATTCGTCAACGATTCGCCAGCGATTCGTCAACGATTCGCTAGCGATTCGTCAACGATTCGCTAGCGATTCGTCAACGATTCGCTAGCGATTCGTCAACGATTCGCTAGCGATTCGTCAACGATTCGCTAGCGATTCGTCAACGATTCGCTAGCGATTCGTCAACGATTCGCTAGCGATTCGCCAACGATTCGCTAGCGATTCGTCAACGATTCGCAGCGATTCGCCAGCGATTCGTCAGCGATTCGTCAACGATTCGCCAGCGATTCGTCAACGATTCGCTTAGCGATTCGTCAACGATTCGCTTAGCGATTCGTCAACGATTCGCTAGCGATTCGTCAACGATTCGCTAGCGATTCGTCCAACGATTCGCTTAGCGATTCGTCAATGATTCGTCAACGAAGAGCGAAATGCCAATCGAATGCACAGTATGACGTGGCCTAAAGGATGTCCGCATCTTTTGGTAGCGCCGATTTTGTTTAAAATCATTGGTCATGTGAAAGCAGTGGGATCTATGCGACCTACGGTAGCCAGTCATCAACCATGCGGTGTTTTCTTTCCTCGAGACAAATATGGTCTCAATTGACCAAATAGAAACCAGATTTGGTTACAACGGGCGAGATTCAATCTTTGATCTGATCGTCGAACCATGCATGTGGTAGCTGCTCCAAATTTTATTGCATCACCTCCACCGCTTTGGAAATGGAGAGCTGTTTACACCCAGTAGTTCTTGTATAAATGTCATCCCGTGTAATTCAGAAGTTGCATGACTACAGTGAGAACGTATCTCTGCCGGTTTCTTGAAGCGAGGGAATGAGGAGGAGCTGCGTGAGGGAGTGTGAGAGAGAACGAGTAGAAGTAAAGATTTCGTCCATATTTACTGAACTTTATATTTGGCATAACTTGCGTTTTCATTATCATGATCCTCGTGATCAACTTTCCTGCTCATTGAGGCTTGTCTGTTTCTCCTGTAGAATTTCTTCGTTCAATATGAGAGCTGCTCTATGATATGGTCTCTGTTTTCATCAATTCCCCTTCCAGTCTATTTCTTCATTTAGTCTGGATCTGTTCTCTGATTCCGCGCTTATCCCATATTCAAGCTTTTCCTGTTGTTCGTTCATCCCTAAACTCCGTTTCATACGGATCTCTGTTCCTGTCTGTATGCCTGTTCTTTGCTCGTGACAGCTGCTATTTCCTAATTATTCATATTTGCTCCCATAATTTGCTTAATTCTCTCTTATGTCTCTGTTGTTTCTCCTTCCTCTAGCTAATAAATCAATAGACACTCTTGCTAAGGAAATTTTTCCGTAGGACCTATTTCCAATAGATGACCGAGGGGAGTGAGAAATAGATTTCATATCGATTTGGTCCCTTTCCGTGAGCAGCAGTTTTGATTCAATTTTTGAAAGAATGTGGAGAGTGGCGTCAACACACCTGGGGACGCATAAAAGGAAGGATTTATGGGTAGACGGGCTGGAAGATATTAAGACAGGATATAGGGGGCAGCCAGGCCGAGCAGGCGTAGACGGAATCCGATCAAGCAGGAGGACAGGTCGGCGTGGGTATTTACAGGGTGGAGGGAGGCTGGCGTTGACGGACAGACGAAAAGGGGTCCACGGAGAGATGGCCCAGGAGGGTCAACCGTCCGTTGGACAAAGTCCAACGGGGGGGGTCGTATTTGGCTGCGCCAGAGGGAGGGGGGTCGTATTCGCAGGAGTCAACGTTGCAGTACGAAGAGGTTTTTGGGTGTAGGTGACGAGAGGTGGTTTTCGCTATAAGGAACTTAATGGGCGTTGTGATGAAGATCGCAGTTGTTGGCTTTGCTGGGACCATCGAACGATTAGAATCAAGACTTAGTTCCCGCGGCAGTAGGTGAGAGGTAAAACTTCGGAGTGTTTCTTCAAATATTGAGCACAAGCGAGGGCATGGCGCACACCAGAGCAGAAGAGTCTACTGCGAAAGTATCCATGCTCACGTACACAAATATAATTCTAGAGGTGAACCAATGCCTTCAAACTGGACATAAAGTTAGTAAAAGAGTAACCACTATGGTAGATTGACTTCTAAAGTGCTACAAGAAAAGTTTGGGAACAAAAATATTTGCCTGTCGGCAACTTCTTTGAAATGGTTCAGCATCTGTAATGAAGCACAAAGCTCGTGCGATGTCACGGTATCATTATTCCCGATAAAATTGAGTTTGAAGAGAGTTATCAGTGTTTAAGTGTTGAAAACCTGCGTTTTCAGGAGAGTAGCTCCGAAAATTCGTGAAAAAAGAACGGTCCAACGGAGCGATTCTTTGACTCCTTCGACTTTAGAAGGAGCTCAAGTATTCAATGGAAAGCTCTAACCTTCTGCTTCAATTCAGGGGGATAAGAACTGCAAAAAGTTCAATCTGAAGAAAGTTATAACAATTTGAAGCCAAAAAACCTGCGCTCTCCAAAAAATCGGTCCACGATTTCCCAAGAACGGTCCAACGGGGCGATTTTTTGACTCCGTCAACTTTGAAGAAAGTTCAAGTACACGTTGGAAAGCTCTAACTTTCTTCTTCAACCCAGGGGGACAATAATTGCAAAAGGTGGAATTTGAAGAAAGTTATAGTAATTGAAAGCCAAAAAACCTGGTCTTGCGAAAAAAAAACGGTCCAACGGGGCGATTTTTCGGAGGAAAGAGATTTTGCAAAAGCTAGAGCACTTTTTAGAAAGAAAACAGTCTGACCTTTCCAAATTTTCTTACCGCTCCTCATAGTTCCTTCTTTGAAGAAAGTTACAACCTTTCAAATGAAGAAGTGCACATTTCTGTAAATTCTTTGTTTTCTACCCCATAACCGACGTACTTTTGAAGATAAGGCATAATAGATGTGATCCTCTGAAACAAGCAGTTAAGTAGATTACAAATCCGCTTAGCAATTTGAAAAATATTGATATTGAACAAAATTACGCTTATTTGAAAGTCAATAGTCTGTTTCTCGCGACCCGCGCTGCGCCGAGGGGGAAGATTGCGCGCGCCAATGCGGACCTCTGAGTGACCACCCCCGCCTGCGCCCAAGGGCAACGCTCTCTGTTGCCCGTCGGACATTTCTGCTGTATCAACTAGTCACGCTCTGAAGATGCGTCACATCGTGCAAGCGCCATTCAAACTAATGGGCAGTACTGTTCAGCACCTAATAAAGGCAATCCGTTTTGCGATGTTATGCATAAGTAAATTACTAGATATCAGGAAACTAGAGTTCGTCTGCTACTGTGTTTGAATTCAAGCCAAGTGTCCTTAGATATTTTGTAGATTGCACTTACTTCCCCTAGTGTTAGCTTTTCCTTACAGTGTACCGTGACATAATAAAATCGTTACATAATACGGGGAGGGGTCGCATGGAGACTCTCGAAGAGGGGGGTCGTAAAAATCCTGAAATGGGTCCAACGTGACAGTTGACCCTGGCCCAGCGTCAGATCTTGAGCACCGTCGCGGAAGGAGGAGGCCGGAGAGTGCACAGCGAGGTACACAAGGTGGGAAGACACAAGCAGGTAAAGGAGGGGGTTGGGCATATCGAGACAGAAACGTGGGCTTAGCTATTTATGTTCTAATTATCATAATAATTTGTAAATGTGACATTGCACGAAGGTATGAAAAAATCTGGTGTGTTCTTAATCCCTCCCTATAAGAAAGCTCTTAATAAAATAGGGATTTTGCATCTACTGATCGACAGGCTCACATACAATGATACGTCTGTTGTTCTCTGTAACGCGCATGCGTGGCGCATCCCAAGTATCGTCCTAATAGGTGCGAAGAAGAAAAAACGACGTGGTGTAGGGCGGAGGCAACTGAGACTCACGCAGGATTAGCCGTGACATTGGTAATTTTTTTGGTTTCGGTATGATCCCCCACCACACCTCGGAGGCTTTCGTTACGAGTCCCTTTCAATCGTTCCAGGGACGGAATTGAAGCTAGTGAAAACCTGATGCGGAGAAGTGGTAGTGGTTGTAGCCTGTGTTGATGACGGAGCGCGCTATTTTTTTTTCAAACAAGAAGACGGAGGCTTAAGCCGCTGCTTTTCGTGACAGCTTGTAATTTGTCACTTTGGAAAAAATTCAAATAGATTTAGAATCAGCAAGACCCCCCCCCCGGGGGGTCGTACTTGCTAAGAAAATGCATGTGATGAGTGGGGAGCGGTGTGAGATTGTTTTGAAAGAGGGGGTCGCATGAAACATTTCATGAGGGAATGAGGTAGTAAAAACTAAAGTAGCAACGATAGGACCGACCCTGATTGTAGCAAGTAATCAACAGTTACTGATTGCTAAGGAGCTCGTTTATCTTTAGGGCTGGAGTTGGTTTCTGAAACACTAGGGGGATACATAGATTCTTCTGTTCAAGGCAGCTGAAGCTTCGGTCAGAGAGTATTTCATATGAAGTCATTGGAAAAACTTCTATTAGAAAATAAGCTAGGGTGAATATGTGTAGAAACGGTGGCTTTAAAGGAATCCTTCTCGGAAAAATCGTGATTCTATTTCTTCCATAATTCACTGGCTTGAGACCCATGTCACGATAAGAACGAAAAGAACAAAAAATTGCATTTGTAAAAATTCGAAAAACCGAAAGGGCTGCTACGCGTTCAAAGTACCGCCGGACATCTGTCACAAATGCTGGCGACGGGGATGCTTCCACTTGGTTCTTGGAGTGCCTTCACTAAACTCTTTCTGGCCTTCTGACTTATTGCATTCACATCTCACACTTCTACTCCATCCTATTCTATCGATCGATTTGTCTCTACTCTCCAAAATCGCACGCTTTAACCCGATTCTTTCATTGCGTCGCCTGATACGTAGCCGCCCAAGGCGGACTTCTTTCCATGCCCCGCCTTTGGCTCCGCCCCACTTACCTTCGATTGTCCATAGAGTGTGATTTTTGTAAGTCTCTCTATGGGCTGAATCTTTGTGCGTGAAACTCTGTACATTGTCTCTAGTGATCACAACTGACATAATCCTACTTACTATAAAGCGCTTCGTCTGTCTGTCTGTCTGTCACGAAATTCTGTCTTGATCGCTAGGGGACCCGGGTCAAGTGAGGATGGCAATGTTCCAGAGGTTTCAAACCCATTGTAAGCGGAAGGCCCGCCCACAATTGGCGTGGCGTGCATCGAAATGAGGGATACTGAGAACCACGATTTCAGTTTCAGTGGGAAAACAGCCTCGAAACAGGGCCAAAAAGTGGGTGAAAGGTGTACATTGGTAAGTCACATCAAATGAGGGAGACCCATCCCCCAGTGGGCGGAGCGTTCTCCAAAAAAGCAAAACAGCAAGGTTGGGGCAAAACTAAGAGCAGAAACGAATATGATGCAGGAGAGCAATGTGAAGTGTGCCAACGAAGTACAGAAGTTTTTGGCGGCACAGGACCGCCCACAGTGGGCGTAGCGCGCTCTTACGTGAACAGCATTTTCTACGAGTCCTCATAATTCGGGCCGGAGACGTCTTAGTGAGCCGGAAAAAGGTGGATAGAGTTGGGTGGAGGAGTGGAGGCTAACAGTCATTAATGGGCGGAGCTTGACCAAAGTGGGCGGAGTTTGCGACGAAAATTCATAACTCGGTTCCAGAAGGTCCGGAGGCTGGGGAAAAGGTGGATAGAGTTGGGTGGGGGAAGTGGAGGTCAACGGCCATGGTAGGCGGGGCTTGGCCAAAGTGGGCGGAGTTTGCGACGAAAATTCATAACTCGGCTCCAAGAAGTCCCGGAGGCCGGGGAAAAGGTGGATAGTTGGGTGGGGAGTGGAGGTCAACGGCCAATGGTAGGCGGGGCTTGGCCAAAGTGGGCGGAGTTTGCGACGAAAATTCATAACTCGGCTCCAAGAAGTCCAGGAGGCTGGGAAAAAGGGAGTAGAGGTCGGCGAAGGAAAGGAGGTCAAATGCTATTAGTGGGTAGAGCACGCACCAAGTGGGCGGAGTTTGCCAAAAGTATCGCAATTCGGTTGCAAGAGGTCCTAGAGATAGGGGAAAACGGGGTTAGAGGTTGGTGAGGGAAAAGAGCTCAACTGCTATTACTGGGTAGAGCACGCACCTAAGTGGGCGGAGTTTGCCAAAAGTGTCGTAATTTGGTTCCAAGAGGTCCCAGAGACCGGTGAAAAAGGGGGTAGAGGTCGGCGAAAGGAAGGGGGCCAAATGCTATTGGTGAGGCAGGGCACGCACCGAAATAGACCCGGGACCGGATCGGTGCGGGACCATTATCCTAAGAGGATAATGGTTAGCTGAGACAGATATTCGTGGTGTATCAAGCCAAATTTGAAAATTTTCGTCGCACCATCAAAATTCGCCGCAGATCTGTGTTGCGCGCGCAATGCGTGCGGCGCCAACTGGTATATTATATTGGGAAAGAATGTAAGATTTCTCCGGGAAAGATTCCTTTAACACTCAATAGGGGGGAGGGCAAAATTTGATCGGGCTGGTTGACGTAGATATTCATTAGCTCTACTAAGCGCTAACAGCTATTTCAAAAAGTCGGCACTATTTAAGATTCAATGTGATAATTTACGCGAAAAATTGTTCCTTAGCCTTGTCTCGAGTACGTTTGCACAAATCATAGGGCTTTTTGGGATATTCAGGTTATCGTTGTTCAGATTCCGTCGTGCTTTTGCTACCGCTTTACCTGGCGACGTCTACAGTGTTGCTGTACTTTCGTCATAATCCCCTTGAGCTCGCTACAGGTTTGTATTGCTACTGAAACAGTATCGATCAATTTTTGAAAGATTTTGCTCTTACACCTAAATGTATAGGGTTCACCGAGAGGAGGTCAATGGGTAATGAAGAAAGAGAAAGGCCTCACTGGATGTTAGGAGGGAGAGACTTTGGTTATCAAAGGCACAGAAATTTTTTGCAGAATTACTCGCTTGAAAAAATTCGCTCTTTTGAAACCTTTCGAGTGTGGAGACGCGAATTCTCAGGTCACTGCACTTTCTCGAGCTAGATTTCTTTTGAAAACATCTGGATTTCTATGATGCAATCATCTCGCTCTTAATAATCAAACCGAAGCGTTTGGCGCTAGCGATTCCTGCCCTGGAATGCGCCACGCACGCGCCTAGGGTTTCGAGCTCTCAAAACCATTGGAATCTTTCCATTTTGCCATGGCTTGCAAATACCGGCTATTCTGATCCTTGCTATTTATTATTGAAGCCTTAACCAGAGGGTGGTATCCTTTATTCATCCCCCGTTTATGAAAAATATCGATATCACCATGATTTCAGACCAGGGCCCTCTGGATTTACAATCCTTCCCGCTTTCCGTGAGCTAAGTTCGAGCCCCTCATTTAGATCAGCCAGACGAACGGTCGACTCTGAATATAGGCCCACCGTCGCAAAGGGTGGAACCCTGGAAGCCGACTAGCTCATCCACCGTCCATCCCCTATCTCATGAGCTATTCTGCGTGTGTTATCTGCTCAATGCCGTTTCTTTTGTGGGCTAAGACAAGTTCCAAGTTCTGCTAAATCAATGATGAGACTGAAAGAGAAGTGCATTCCATAATACTTCCGCACCCTGAACTATTTTATCTCTTCCCCTGCTGGTCTGAGGAATGTTTCACTTCGAGAAAATGTTGAGTACTTTTTAATTCCGTTTTGACTTTCCTACTACAGACGTTGTTGAGTGAGTTCTGGTTAAATTTGGGCTTTTTGTCCTTATAAATTCTAAGTGGTTTTCTGAGTGCATTTTTTAGTCTTCAGCACTTCGGTCGATCGGCTTCGGAAAGTTTTTAGTGTTACCTTCTCTCCGTTTCATTCAAAATGCTCCATTTTCAGATTTATGTGGTAGCTGAACCGGGAGGAAAATCTTCCAAGGAAAGGCCTGTCATCACATCTTTTGTAAAAGGTTGGAGACAAAATTCTCGATTTTTGTGAAGTGATCTGAATCTTTGCGTAGAGATAACCTAAGTGTGAATTTCCCAAATGCTTTGATTTCCAGGTGTGTGATGATTTCGTGGGTCGTCCGGGAGACCTGGCTAACCAGTTCTTCAGCGATCCACAGGAAGAGGCGGCAAGGACCACAGGTACAGGAGCAAATTTTTCACTCGTTTACCTACAACCATTCAGGCATGCTTTTTCAGATCCACAAGGGCGATCGTGGTCCAAGTACGTTCGCAGAGGTTTCTTCAAAGCCTGCTCGACGAACGCCCAGGATCTTCTAGTCCTGTCTGTCTGTGTCTGTGTTGTCCTTGTCTGTTGCATGCTACGTCCAGTGAGTGTCAGTCCGCGTCAGTCCTTGTCCTGCCCTCTGTGCCCTCTGTTCGTGTCTGTCCCCGTCCTTGTGTATCTTCCCGTCCGTGCGCCTGTCTTCCGCCCCTGTCTGTGCCTCTTCTTCTGTGTGATGTCCATCCTTACCCACCCCCACGTGTCTGTCCGACCGTCTGTCTGTCTCCATCTGTCTGTATATGTTCGTGTCTGTCTGTCCGCAGGTCGGCATTCTGTGTACATCTGTGCCTGTTCGCAGGGTCAACCGTCCGTTAGACCAAGTTCAACGTGGGGGCCGTCTTTGGACGAGAGAGGGGGTGTTTGGCCGGTGGGAGAGAGAGAGCTGGGGTTGTATTCGCAGGAGTCAACGTCGCGATTCGTGTAATGGCGAAATGTAACACAGACGCGATTAATATTCCAGGCTCAGGCTCACAGCAATAAACGATTA
>MU868359.1:11225-31383 GCA_036418205.1 Ostertagia ostertagi
GCTAAATGAAAGAACTGAATTGCAGGTTTAGAAACACCATCTGTGAGAAGTGGGTTCAAAAGTTCAAATGAGGTTCAAGAGGACTGAGAGGTCCAGGCCAGTAGGAAACGACGGGGCACCAGAAAAAACATTGTACCGTATGCAATGATGTGTTGATGTAGTAGCACCAAGCCGGCCTGAAACCCTCAAATTTTCAAGGCGTGACGGCTAAAATGGATTCGACATGTCTGAAAGGCAATGAAAGAAACAAGATGAGCGATTGAAGTGGCGGAGGTGGCGCCGTCGTCGTCCGACAATGTCCACGGCGGCGCCGCTGCCGCTTAGTGACACCAAGCAAGCGACACCGCATAATTGGGACCGGGTGGCGATGTGAGACGGGGAATTTTTACACCGCAAGCGAGCGGGCGACCGGCCAATCAACCGCCGGCCGGGGGTAGTGATAGCATGTGGGAACGGCACAGACCGCAGAACTCGTCGACGGTCGCCGCGCGTCCCACCCCATCATTATCATCATTTCGCATCGTGATCGCTTCGAAAATACCGCCGTCGCTAAAAGCGTGAACTTTCCGATTGAAGTGAAATGAAGCGAATCAGCGAGTGTAATGCTGGCGGTTTATAGTTGTTCCAGATCCGTAACGAAATCCGGTTATTTATAAGTTAGACCCTCTGGCCAAGGATCCTGTAGGCTAGGGTGAACGTTTGACAGGGGTTGTGTGTGATTCAGCGGGGAGGGATTAAGTCTGTTGGGACCGATAATGGATTCCAGAAAGAAGTAAGAGGAGTGCTTTGAGAAAAATTTGGGTTTTTTTGGATGATTTGGAAATATAGCGTAGATGAGAATAGGGACGGTGGGAGTACAATGTGGAGAGGGAAGTGAGTTGTGGGATCAAACATGGTGAAACGATCGTTCTCTTCGAGAGGGTCATGCAGCCTAGCTTTCTCGATAAATGTGGTTCATTTTGCCGTATTATTTTAGGATGAAAAGGAACAAAGAGCGGAAAAAGCAACGGGACAAGAAAAAGAGGAATTCGCTGGAGTGGGTGAATGGAGAAAATTGAATCCTCATGGCGAAGTATGCCGCGCACTCGGAATCATAACCTCCTTGATAATCGCTTTATTTGTTGCACAAGAGGTAGCTTCTTAGTCGAACCCTTCAAAATCAACCAATATTGAAGCTTTTCATTCTTTACATGAATCTATTGATGGCCTGACCGAAGGATCATAATAATGTACAGTATCATAGCAAAAGTCTAGGTTGACCTCGGAGAGATTTGGTGGAGGAGTTAGCCCCAAGTCAGGCCTTGCGGTCGTAGCGCTGCCGCTACTACCGTCCAAATTGCGCCTGTAAGTTCTCGAGAGGCGATGTATCAACAGTTGCTACCGATAGATATCGTTGCTCTTATCTGAGCATTTCCTTATTTGTAAAACCGTCCTCTTCCAAATCTTCAGAATTTTTTCTCAAAGGTAGGGCTGTAGCGTTACCTCTTCCTGACGCGGTCTCGGTTCGACTCCTTCTGTCAATCAACATTGTTTTCAACCCTTTTCGTCTGCGCTGGCAGGATCAGGCTGGTGGAGATATAAGCATGTGGTGCGAAGTGGGCTGGCAGTTAAGAAGATATTGGAGAAGGAACCGTCTAAAAAAACATTTTTAGGGGGTGAGGATTCACTCGGTTCGTCTATGCTAAATTAATGATAGAGTGAGCAGTAAGAAGAAAGGGTTGGCGAGAAAACACAACAGATGGGGGCGCCAAACACCAGCACGCTGCGGGCGAGGAAAACTGAAGCGGCTTAAGCGGTGTTTGCAGGCCTTTAGAGCCTTTGTTGCGTTTTTTAGAGCTGGAAGAACGGGACATCTACGACTTCGTGAGTAGCTGTGTTTTACCTATCAAAAGGATCCATTCTCTAAAACTTTCAGTGAAAAGTGCCTTTAAATCTGGAATAAACAGGCCAAAGTATGGCCCGATGTTATTTTCGAGAATCGTCGGAGGTCGTCCTCATCCCCCACAATTTGCGATTCCATGCCGAATTTTTGTGCACGCTTATTACAAAATGTGCCAGCTCTACTTTCTATCAGATGTGTCACAGATATACAGCATCACACTACCTATGGCAATTTCGGAGATTAGGCCTTCTACGACCTTTCTCCTTGACGTTAAGCTAATAAAACCCCGATGAAGCGAGCACACAAGTTTCTGGAATCGGAGAGCCTATTCCGCTGGTGATAGACCAGCTGGGACAAGGTTGCCTGACGTTATTCACACCTCAAGCCGTAGTTTCGAGTCCGTGAAGGCTTAATAGATTTTACAAAAGTTTCGCGTCCAATGAGTCACAAGTCTTATGCTTCTGTCTATGCTAGCGACGCCCTTTCGTTCTCGGCTTCAAAACAGGGTTTTGTTTTTCCACAGAATGCCCTTCACAGATTGGAGATCTCGTGATAAGACGTCTCGAATGCAAAAACGGGCTCTGGGGACAAGCAGGGCGAAAAGGTTCCCGTCGCGAGTTCTTTCCTTGACGAGAGGAGCTAGTTGTGTGTAGCATTCAATAAGGCTGTACTTAGGAATT
Source organism: Ostertagia ostertagi (assembly GCA_036418205.1). Classification (NCBI taxonomy): domain Eukaryota; kingdom Metazoa; phylum Nematoda; class Chromadorea; order Rhabditida; family Trichostrongylidae; genus Ostertagia; species Ostertagia ostertagi. Next base: position 13,788 of record MU868359.1, read on the forward strand.
ATTAATGGAAATCATTGGCCCCAATAAAACCGATTGTGATACTGTACTTGGTCCGCTCTGTATCTTTTATCGAGTCAGAAAATACGGTGGTTTCAACTTACTCTTCTGTCTCCTAATTTAATTTAATAGCTAGATAAAAAATCAGAAATGGATGCTAAATTCTGATCACTTGAACCCCATTGAGACTATACAGGTCAATCGTTCGTTTTCGCAGTTCCCACCGGAGGGAACGGGGAAGGGAAGGGGTGGCAAAGGTCGAATAATGAGGGTTCTTAGTTTTGAAAGCTGAAGGGATCAGGGAGAGGGGGTCGTGGGCCGTTTCTGACGTTTTTTTTATTAACACCTTGACGACAGCCCGTTCAGGCGTTGTGCGGCGCACCTCGACAACTTTTTGTTTATTATTTTCAAAATAGACGTACTCCTTCAAGAATTCCACCACTGTTGATTGGTGCACAGTTTTGCGGATAAGATTATACATCCAACAGTTTCGAAATATGAAAATATGCCAAATAAACCGACCAAAACGGACCCCATTCGGGTGAAAATCTGACAGCGCATGCGCGTCATGCTGTCGTCAACGTTTAAAGGAATCTTCCACGGACCATGGACCAGTGGGCGGGACCGGAAGTTTTTGTGACGAAATGCATGGTAGGTACGGATCCACGTGTCGAACGCACGAACGTGAACAGGATTCACTTCAAACCTTCCCATGAACGTGGATCCGTACCTACCATGCATTTCGTCGCAAAACCACTTCCGGTCCCGCCCACTGGTCCATGGTCCGTGGAAGATTCCTTTAATTTGACGGAAAAAACCTCACAAAAGATACACGGGATAATTGAAGGATCCGCCGCATCTTACAATTAGCTGTGTTACCTTCTTCTCCCCTTCCACTTCCCGTCCTCATTTCCGATCGGCGGCCGTTTTGCAAGGAAAAGTGCCCGCACTTGGAGCGTGTCGGCTGGTCTTGGCATCAAATACTAAAGACAAACCCATGCTGGTGAGGGTGGCGATTAGGGAGCAGAGGGGGAGGGCTGTGTTGGAGAGACTGCTCAACGTTGGCGGTAGTGAGGCTGTCGTTTTGAGAATTGAGATCCCCCCCACCAAAAAAAGAGAAGAGATTAATTTTCTGGAATTGAAACCACGAATGGTTGACCCTGAGACCGAGGGCCTATCCACTTTTGCGCTAAGACGCGAAATTCGAGTCGGACGGTCGTATTTTGTTGCTTTGAGACGAGCCCGTCTTGCAGAGATAACCTCGCAATGGCTTGTAAACAAATTTCAGTATTTAACAATCTTTCAGCAATTCTAAGAACTTATTCAGTAACCTTGAATGATTTTGACCGTTTTTTACCCTATGAGCACGCTCTAGAGATTGTTGACGTTCTACCGCAACTAGCAAAAATTTCATTCTATCTCCAGCAGGTTCGGCAGTAGTGTAGTGACAAGACGTGCGATCGCGAAATCACGCACGCTTACACACATGCGCGATCCGGGGATCAAATCCTGGGTCGTGAGTCGCCCGGGCCAACCAAGCCTTCCATCCCTCCGGGGTCGGTTAATTGGTACCAGACTTGTCTGGGAGGATAAAAACACTGACTTGAACATCGGCTGGCCCCCGCAAGTCATTGTATAGGCCACATCGCATTCAAACGCCACTACGAATGTTCAAATGGAAGTAGAAGCATGTCGCATCTTAAAACAGGATTGATCAACGACAATACTTTATTTTTTTTATTTTATCCAGCAAACCATTCGAAGAAATATTCGAGGAGGACTTTTTACGTAGTGAAAGGATAAACGATAATGCTTTTGCCGTTGATCAATCCCGTTTTGGGATGCGGCACGCATTCTACTTCCATTTGTACATTCGTAGTGGCGTTTGAATGCGATGTGGCCTATACAATGACTTGCGGGGGCCAGCCGATGTACAAGTCAGTGTTTTTATCCTCCCAGACAAGTCTGGTACCAATTAACCGACCCCGGAGGGATGGAAGGCTTGGTTGGCCCGGGCGACTCACGACCCAGGATTTGATCCCGGACCGCTCGCGTGGTAAGCGTGCCCACTTGCCACTACACCACTTCCGCCCGCGCCTTTTTTTAAGTAGTATGCTTAATAGTCACATGAATGAAAAATTCTCTTCAAGATCAGCAGTAACAGTGAGAATGGTTTTCTCATAATATCTCGCTATGAATCGTCAAATGACACCAGCCATCGACCGCAACAGGCGTAACGACATGAAACAGAGGCGAAACACGATTTACGGCTAAAGCTTGATTGGGGCGTTTACGCCGCCGGCACCAGGGACCACAAGCAATTCACAAATTTTCACATTAAGCGAGAGAGAGATCTCGATAATCAGAAAGAGGAAAGAGTGTGGAATGTGCATAGATATCATGCGAAAATCTGAATAATGGATAGTCCTAATAGAGCAAGTCTGCTCGAGTTGACTTTATACTGCGCGAAAGAGTATACCTGTTCCTGGGCGCCTATGTCCCTGTATCAGCAGAAAGACTGTCCCCTCAACGAGCAAAATGCGAACTAAAAAGCTTAAGCGATCTTCAATAGCGAGCGAAAGCATGACCTATCCAGCTCAACTGTCACGATTTCAATATTTATCGTTTCAAGTCCAGTAATTCCTGAAGATAGTAATTGGATTCTAGTGAGTCATCGGAACGATTGACTAGAGCGATCTCTACGTAAGGAACTGTTGAAATTGCGCAATAAATAGTGAAGCGCTCAGTGCCAATCAGTTTCTTTGTAGGATTCACCATCCATTCTATTTCTATTCAAAATCACAGTGATCCTTGAATGTGTATTTTGCCCAGAAAATGCCAGGCTGGGCTCGGTGAAATGTGCAACAATCGTTCCGGGTACTTTCTTAATAAATTGCACCAACCCACGCTCGGTTATCCTCTATTTCGGAGAACGGGAGAGCGTCGAGTGCAGACCACACCTCACAAATGACGACGGCCACGAGAGAAAATGGCTTTTTATCTTCTTTTCTTGGCCGTCATCATTTGTGACGTGTTATCTGCCCTCGTTCTCCTCATTCCGCAATAGATTGTAACCAGTACCCATCATCATCTTGGCTAACATCATTGTGGACGAAAGTGCGTGTCACAATTACAGGTAATGAAGGCGAAGACGGTATGGTGGCAAGTGACGCCGCCTACCAGGTGCAAGATAACGAGATCAAATCCTGATCCGCTGTCTAGGCCAAAGAGACCTTCTATCTCTTCGAATCGCTGTATAGGCAAAATCGCATTCAAATGCCATCACGATTCCGAATGGAAGTAGAATGCGTGGTGCATTCCAAAAGTGATCAATAATGAAATCACTTTCTTAGTAGGTAAGGAACACGGTCCTTATAAAGTTGGCGCGAGTTCAAGCCCCACTTAAGCACGGATTTTTTGCATTCTTTTTTTGAATGATTAGGAATCTATGTGCCTATACAATGCTGGTGGGTGAGGAGTGAACTGAGATGGTCAGCGATTCAACATTAGTATGCAAAATCCCAAAATGTTTAAATTCACAGAATGTGTGGAGACGGGAGAAACGCGAACGGGGCTCGTGGACGAGGAGTATTCAGAAGCCAGAATGAGTGGAGTATGCACAGGCATATAACAACATGGCTGGAATTCAGTAGTGGGTAAGGTGTTAAACTTGTGTTGAAATAAGTAGGGCGGAAGTGGTGTAGTGGCAAGTGGCACGCTTACCACGCGAGCGGTCCGGGGATCAAATCCTGGGTCGTGAGTCGCCCGGGCCAACCAAGCCTTCCATCCCTCCGGGGTCGGTTAATTGGTACCAGACTTGTCCACATCGCATTCAAACGCCACTACGAATGTACAAATGGAAGTAGAATGCGTGCCGCATCCCAAAAAGGGATTGATCAACGGCAAATGCTTTATTCCTTTATCCTTTATCAAATAAGTAGCTTCGACATTCGAGACAGATCTAATACCATCTGATCTATTAAAGATAGATAGAAGGTTTGGTTGGTCGAAGCGCAACTCAGTCTGGGATTTGATCACTGCACCATGCGCTTGCGACTTCCGCCGGTGGTCGTTTTGTAGATCGAAAATAACCAGTAGTAACAACAAAACTAATGGCACTTAGCATGTTAGTAAAGTAATTAGCATTCAAAAAGGAGAGGAATGCAAAATGCAAAAATTACAAACGATTCCGAGAAAGCGGGAAACATGATCATGGGATCTCAAAGGCAGAAGAATACTGAAACCCTAAATGAAGGACTGACGCACAACTTTAGTCAGACACTGAGTCAAGGTCTGAATGACGACGGCCCATTCAGTACGATCGTCTCATTGGGAGAAAGTGAACAACCACCCTTGAAAACTCACGTGACCTTCCAAGGATGTACAGGAACGGGCGACTGAAGGCATGGAAGGCAATGACAGAATTCATAAAAAGGAAAAAGCGTCGAAAGAAACCGCAGTGAAGGTGGCTGAAATGGCCGGCTAGCAGGCCATTAAGTCTGAACCACAACGACGCTCAGTGAATGAAAGACCTGGCGAGGTCACTGCGATCTCACAGATATAATCAACCGACTTGGCCGACACTTTCACACCGCTGCTCTAAGAGTGCTCAAGTCACAAAGGTCTGATAATGACCCCAGGAAGAGCCCATTTCACGTCGCGCTTTGGCGCTTTGTCGTAAGAATTATCCGATCCAAATCCTCTAAAAACCCAAACGTTTTGATTCAAGGACAATGAGAAGCAGATAAGGAATTCATCAACCTAATTATAAAACGACACACCGAAATTGTATCATTCAGATAACTTAGGGGGATCCCGTAACAGAGGAAGTTCTATTCTCAACCTTATTTCCATCACTGCCCGTTGAACTGTCCAATGGTAAATTACCTTTCATGATCTTTCCAGAGCCAGATAACCCGGAAACTCATTGGTGAGATCAAGGAATTTAAGCGTCTATTGGTACATGCATCAACAGAGGCCATTCGCGATTCTGGGAGAGGGGGGTCGTTGGGGTTGGCGAAGTTCAAAAAAAAGGCGAGGAAAATGAGGGGTCATATTTATGGAAGTGAAAGGGGTCGTGGTTGCAGGGGAGGGGTCGCTTTGACTGGTTTTCGACAGTTTGGAGAAAATTTGATGAGATAAGCGTATTATGGAGAAAATTAAAGGAGTTGCCATTTCACTGAAGTACTTTCTTACCACTCCGAGCTCGACGGCCGCTTGAAGGTGAGCAGGTAAAAGTGTGAGGAGTTGGGCTGTGTCAACTGGTCTCAGGGACAAATTCCACAAAAAAGCCATGATGGTTATGATGGAGATGGTGAGGAGGTCTTATTGGGGGTCAACAATGGTGAAGGTGAGGGACTGTATCAAGACCCCCTGAGAAGAGGTCTATCACGCTAGGGTTGACGCTAGGTACCCACTGCAAAATAAATACTTTATGTTCTCCGTGGGCAAGCATTTTTTTCTCATAGAATTGTCGATACGTTGAATATCAAGAAGGACCAGAGTATCACAAATCATCGCTGATAAGGATTTTTTGAGGCCGCCACAATTGGGTTGACATTCTCCGTTGATTGTAACGTAATGAGAGCTTACTTATTTATCTAAAAAGCCTATTTAAAGACATCATCTACCATGAATGAATAAGGGACATAGTATTGTAGTTGGCGTTAACAGCCATCTCTGGAATGCGCCATGCACCTGATTTTCATTCAGAAACGCGATGGTACGCGAATGCATACTGTTCAATGTGGGCTACTGCATTCGCGCATGTTGGCGCTTTAAACCGCTAGCAAACAGGGAATGAAACACTTCAGAGAGATAGAACTCTACTTTGATCGAGTGGCCCTAATTCATGGACCTTGTGAACGATATTGTCAACGTTTGCTGTGAGTGCTTCACCCAAGGATAAATCGAATTCGGAAGTGGAGTAGCAGAGAATAGCTGAAAAAAGCAGGGAGAAAATAAGTGTAATAGCATTTCGAAAGCTTGATGGAATTCGAATTTGAAGCACAATCTGATTCTGTTATATAAATGAGCAGCGCACCAATGCAGAGTTAAGCTTCATAGAATAAACATCACTTGAAGGTCATTGATGGGACTTAGCGCAGGCGAGGGCAAGGCCTTTCCATCGAAATCTCATTTTGAAAACATCTACTAGTCATTCATAAATGAGTGGGAGGAAGTCTTCACAGCCGAAGGCAGGCAGGCACAACTTTCGATGGATGAATTTACTGGAAATTGTGCTCTCCGGAAAAAACCGACGGGTGGCAGAGATATTTAGATTGGGGCTTCTTTTTTGAGCATATAGATAAATAAAACTCATTGGCAAATAATAGTGAGTGAATTGCTCAAAAGGGTTGAGAGTTTGTAGGGAATCGATTAATGCGACGGGAAAGGGAAATAATGGAGCCTTGAGGTTGTTCAGCCTTTTAGAATGCGCCACACTCATTTCATTCTTCGTCAAAGGTGATGCCACTTGAATGCATCTATGTATATATTCAGAGAGCATTCTAATGAATTAGAGAGTCTGGTGCCAGTCTAACAAAAAACATGGTCGGTTTGGAACAATCCATTTTTCTGGATAAGTTGAAAGCTGCAGAGTTCCTTGCGAGGCATCTCTAACAAGGGAGGTCTTTCAGGGCAAGGTGCGCTTTTTCAAAACGGTTTTGTGCATATTGTAGGGACGCATGTAGGGAACGCAAAACCATGTTTCATTTTCGCTGAACGGTTTAGCAGTACCAAAAAAGAAGCATAAGGTACTGTTAAGGGTTCGATCCCCCGTGGCGACTAAATTTTGCATTTGGGTTGGCGCCTACGGTTTGGTGCCAAATCGCGCTAAATATCAAAATCAGATGTCAAATTCATCGTCAGGACCATTTTGAAGCCAACAAGTGGCCGCCAACCTTGATTGCAAAATTTAGTCGCCGCGGGGATTGAACCATCAAGAGTATTATTCACCACTTTTTTGGTACTACTAAAACCGTTCAGCGAAAACGAAACATGGTTTTGTGGTCCATACATGCGTCCCTACAACATGTACTAAACCGTTTCCAAAAAGCGCACCTTGCCCTGAAAGACCTCCCTTGTAAGAACAGGTTGTTCCACATCATTAATGGGTTTGCAAGGGAACCCACCTTTCGCTGTCGGACTCTGTACTAGAGGATATTACAAGGGAGCAACTTATAGTAAGCACATGACGAAGTGTGAAGCCAATTGGAGGAGACTAACTGCCGACCCCTGGTCAAAATGTGGTCCATTCAAAACCAAGATCAAGAGGACAAAAAAAGGGGGGGGGGCAAGAAGGAATGAGGAGGGAACAAAAAGAGATTTATATGCTTAATCGGGTACCTTCATTCAAGATGTAATATCAACCTCGTCAGGTGAGAATTGTTTCTGAGAAGAGGGGTTGGTTGAGTTCGTCTAAGAGAGCCATTTGGCACAGTCCCTTTCTGAACCTATCGTTATTAGATATTTCAGTTGTTTGAGCTCTACAACAAACACATTTGTTTATCCATGACTAACATGGATAGTACTGTGTTCGCAATTGTACAGGAGCATAGTAATCCGAATAGCAGCTGTGGAAATAATGATGAACCAGGATCACCAGTTTGTTTACTGTGTTTATCCAGCGTGTCTCTTTACCTTTGCAGTGGGTGTAGAATTACGAGAGTGTCGGTTTAATGGAGCTGCGCGCTTAGGGACATTCAAGTTTTCAGTAGGCGCTTGGTGGGCGAATTTCCTTGGGCGCCAACTTCAAAGGCATTGTGCATGAGCAAGAACGTGCCCCTTTGGTCCCCGAATTTAGTTCGTAAACTATGGATGAAGAGAATGGAAGAGACCTTCTCCAATCCAGCAAAGTAGCGTACGAAACTAGAAGCTTCCCAGCATTTCTTGGCTACGTGCTTACGCCTTTGAATTTTCTAAGAATGCGACTGTATAAAAGCCTTTGTTCTATTGAAAATTAGATGTACTTGCGCAATAATCACAGGTAGATGTAAATTTATAAGTTGAGAAACCGGGAAAGCTGCGATAAATCAGGACAGACGGGTCAGGTTTGAGCAGAGGGTTCTCTCGAGTTATGCTAAATATTCGGCCTAACTAGATAGCGTGACGAGACAATGGCTCTGAGCTAAGTTGCGTGAAGAAACCACCAGATTTTCGCCATTTTTTCAATAAAGGTATTTATAGCGATTATTTACGACGGTAGGACTCATGGTGTCACGCTTAAGTTGACGTAGCAAGTTGCGAAGGTATGACAAGTTCACAAAGGTCTCACAAACTGCATGAAATTTTCACGTGAAGAATGATTCGAGAAAAGCAGGCGACGACTGGAAATGTTTCAGGTTCGATGGCCCGTCTCAATTTCTGGTCTCTCGCACTAAACTGGCGTCGCCGAAATTGTCGCCGCCGTGAAAGAAAGGGTCGCCCGTTGGGAATATGCTGTTAGTGGGAAGAAATTGAATAGGTGAAATGCCGCATGGAGGTCGAAGATCAGGTGAGTCACCAATTTTTAAGCTAAATACACACAATGGCGATCGATCATTGATTATAAGTACTAATATTTGCCACTGATCGTGAATATTTGTGAGGACTTATTAAGATCTTCTTCTTGAAAGATGTAACAAATGAAAGAATATCAAATAACTGGGCTCAGTTGTTTGAGGTACATTACTCCCTTGAGTAAAGCTTTCCCGAATTCACTTAGGGGTGTAGTCAAGTGGCTGTGATCCTCGCTTGATGCGCAAACGGTCATTAGATCGATTTCGCAGGGCAATACATGGACAAATATAGAGTAACAACTTGGATCAAACTTTGTGTTCATATGAAGCAGACATGCGGATATCCCATGAATTCAAATGGATTGCAAATGCATGGCGCATACTACGCGAGCTGATTGAATTATGGTAATCAACCAATATAACGGAGAAGAACGTGGTCCTTTCCCTTCTTGAGAAATGCTTCCAAGCCTGTTTTTCCCGTAATTATCACACATTTCCGTAGCTTCCTGGGAGCTATGAAACGATCAAAAAGAAACTAGATACAATCTTCTACTGACAATAAGGCACTTTTCAATAGGGTCGGGTTAAATCAATCCAATGTGTATAATATATAGCAATGGACGATCGGTGCGCCACTCGCGTTACGGTCTGGTATCCACGAGACGTGAAGCGCACACTTGGCCGTCCTGCAACACGATGGAGAGACTCCCTGAAGAAACTTCAAGAAGATGCGGGCCAACACTGGGCCCAAACCGCTCAAGATCGTCAAAAATGGAGGGAAGCGTGTGCTCGCCGCTGAAGATCATCGGCTGACAACGAGCATCCAAGTATCCAAGTAAGTAAGTAAGTAATGTGTATAAGGAAATTTCAGGGATATACAACTTAACGACAAAATTACCCACGTGACATTTTAACAAAACTTGCAAAGGAGTCGATAAGGTATGTAATAAATAGAATCCACGAGAGGCACGAGCCCATCCAACGATATGCGCCAACGAATTCGAATGGATTCCTAAAACATGGCGCATCCTACGCGAGCCGATCGAATTATTATAATCCGTCAATGATTTACTCTCAATTCCTGGAGTTCGAAACAAGCATCGGTTGAAGGGCCGAATAGAGGTCATGAAAATAAAGAAACGGAACGCTACTGGGAGGTCTGGCATTGCGTGCGATTCAGCATCAATATCAACAGATGCACAGAGAAGAGAACAACCGGAAGTGCGTGATTTATGGGACAGCACGCGGGCGAGAGTCTATTCGTTTTTCGTTGATTGAAACACATTCGCTGCAAAGAAAAATAGGATAAAAAAGAGGCTGCAGCATGAAAGTGCAGACTGAAATGTCGGCGACCCCGTGGTGGATCTGAATCAGAAAAGGAAGAAGCGGAGGAAATGATGGCTGATTATGATATGATTAGGGATGTCGCTTGAGGACTGGCCACCTTAAAGCAACCGTCCCAGCAGGTTTCACAGGAATGCTGGGTTGTGAACAAAGCTTTCGCCCCAAACAGGACTCGAGCCCGCACCTCTCGCTTACCGGGCAATTGAATGAAAATTTTGAAAGAGAAAATGAAAACTTTCGAAATGAAAATTGTTGCGAATCGGCCGAGGGGACTCAGCCGACTGAGCGGCCACGCCCACTTCGAAGCTGTGCTTTCTAGCGGCTTTCCAAGGTGAGTTTTTTGTTCAGTCACACTTCTTATGTTCTTGACTAGGGCTAGCGCATCGTTCCACACCATTAGTGTCGAAGGTAAAAACCCTGCTGGGACTGCTGCTTTAAGCATAAATATATACGGATTACACGGAATGGCTTCGTGGTAAAGGATCCATTACCGCTTTAATGGCCTGCAGATAGGATCACGTCCGTGTGGGCAAGCTTTCTGACCTATAGGCGACGACTCACTAATGCCAAGAGATAAAGACTCTGACCTGAACATCAGCTGGTGAGCATTTTGATCCAGGGCTGAATATTGGATTACCCTGACTTTTGAATACAAACGGAATTCGTGGAGCATCCAAGTTCAACTGCGCCGTGTGACCGATTTCAGACCAGGGTCACTCCTATCGTTGTTACTTTTTTCAAAAATTTTTACGACCCCCCTCCCCCAAGGTGGATTTGGTACGACCCCCTTTTCGACACCTCGACCACCATATTCCTCTCTATAGTATTTAATTCTGGTACCACTCAACCCACCAAACTCCGCCCACTTTTTCCTCCAAAAATGCCGTCGAGCGGGGGGGGGTATACCCACTATGAAACAGTAAAAATTTACCAAAATTCCCTAAATTTCAACCAATTTACCCCACTTCTATCATTTTCTAAAGGGGGGTATACAACGCGCGAATTTTTCTCCCATGCGCTCCCAACTCACCTAGCCTACTACTCGTGAAAACTCCACTTTCACCACAAACTCACATGTAATTTCACGCGACTGAAGCGGATACGACCCCCTCCCCCCTATAAACTCAACCAGGTTACGATATCCCAGGGCAGAAGAGGTCTACTGGCAAGTAGCCTCGCTTACTTTGCGGTGGGACAACCTAAACCGTACGCCATACAGGCCAACCTAGCCTTCCATGCCGGCGCGTATCACTGAATTGGTGCCAAACTTGTAGGGGGAAATAGAAACGTCGACTTATATTATACGCCCCCCCCCCCACCTTCTCACGCACCTCTGGTCATGGTATATGCCAAACGGGACTCAAAAATGCCACCACGACTCTGAATGGAAGCGGAATGCGTGGCGCATCTCAAGAAGGATTGGTCGACCAATTCTTCTTTCTTTCATAGGAATATAATGGAATTGGTGGTGCTATTAAGGCAGAATGGCCGAAATGGTCTGGATTTCATTAATTGGTGAGCCAGACTGACCAAAATTTTGAGACTCCTTTTTGACGATTTCATTCCGGGAAGGTCGAACACCGTCTTTCCTCCCTAAATCACTGAGTAGAACATTTAATCCGGGGCCTCTCTTTGCATGACTTGTCCGCGAGGATTTGTTTCTCTGTATACTGTATTTCGAGTTCTATTTGCAAAATTCAGTATTATCGAATGGGGCAATACTTTTGAGACAGTTACTTTAAGCTGCTGCTGCACAAGACTCCTATACAAATTCATAGTTTTACTCCGAGGTCATAGAGAAGAAGGCCGAAAAGCGGATGAGGGTGCATTTCTGACAATAAGAAGAGTGGCTACGTGCCAAAGCAAGCACTAGGTAAATACGTAAGATTAGGAGTCTACAAATTTCAAAAGACCGTTAATAGGAATGACTTTCGTCGAACGAACGTTGGTGTGAGTTCACCGTGCGGCGACCGGTAGAGCTATTACGACTGGGCGTGGCCTTCGCACGGTTCTGAGGACAGGTTGTTGACGGTCGCTTATGCCACGGTAAAGGTAACGATCAATAACCGATCGATAACCCAAGGTACCCAAGTAACAGTGTCGCTTATCGGCCTTTTCATTGTTTGTCTAGTTGTGTGCGCGACCAGTCAATACATATAGTTCGTTTGATGGAATGCATTGGCAAATTGCCAGAAATCACTTGTAATTGGATCTGTAAATCTACTTATGACTGCACTCTTGGTTTTAAACTATTGGTCTTTCTATCTATTATATATTATTAATGATATTAGTAGCGATAGGCCGCATTATGAGAGGCTGCGTCCTGTTGAAGGGTGCATGAATTGCATTGGGCGTGTCTTAGGGGTCAACCAAAGCGTTGCACTGGTTTCGAGGTCTCGAGGGAAGGAATCATCGTATGACTTTCATCCTATGCATTTCTGTGGTAGCTCTATTCAGGGTCAACCGTGCGTTGCGCAGATTTCAAAATTTTTGCGCCTCAACACCCCCCCCCCCAAGGGGTATCACTCGACCACCTTCTATATTAGCTATTTATTTCTATTCATATAATGATGACGGACCGTCATACACATGAAAAAGAAGTGAACAGCGCACTCTGTCCCGCTCAAGTAACGGGAATCGAGCAACATGAAGTTTTACTCATTAAACCGTGACAATGGCAGCCACCGATGGCTGCCGTGTTTCAAATGGAATTTGGAAAGTTTTCTTTCCTGAAAAGAATCTTCATACCCTCATTCATCTACGCCAGCCCTGGGCAGGGGAAATCTCCATCCACTCAAATTTTATTGAAGAAAAATCTCCTGACTCTCCTGCTATTGCGCAATCCCGCGCGGTCGCGAATGGGTTAATATGAGCACATACATCTAACATTTTGCGAGAACGTAGATGGTACGTACCGTTAAAATACAACACTGTGATTACGAATTCTGCGTTCTAAATTATCTCTTTCTTCAATTGCATCCTCGTTAAACGGGATATGGAAAATTCAAAACTAAAAGGTTTTATTTCAAAAAGTATTTGAACTATTGCGAATGTTCATTTCTTCAGAAAAATCGTCCCGTTCCGTTTTTTTGTGCACACGCGAGTTTTCGACATTCAAACATTCATAACTTTCTTCATAATCAACTTTTTGCAGAATGTCTAAGGCTAATTAGAAACTAGAGGATTAGAGCTTTCGAACCAATGCCAAAACTTTTTTAAAGATCATTCTTCAAGAAAATAGTTCCGTTGTTAAGTTTTAAGGGGTTGTTGCCCGATTTTTCAGAACGTGTGAGTTTTCTGCTGCTCTGAGGTGCGCCATTCGACCGCATGTCGTGAGTAGTACCAGTGGTAGTTGAAAGACGGTCCCGCTTTGCCACTTGGTTATTCCTCGGTAAGTTCAAATTTAGTTAATGGTTCTTGTGCTTACGACCCCCTCCTTGATCTTTGGGCAACAAGCGGTTGACCCTGGTTATACTAGATTTAGCTCCACCCATTGCAATATTCTGAATCGGCGGGCTTATTTCGTAGTGCCCAAAAATTTGATTTCAATCTGCCCCACCCATCCTTCCGCCCTATCCCAGGAGAACTGCTGAAAAACCACAAGTGCGACCTTCAACAAAGAAGTCCAACAAATGGTTGACTTTGATCCGAACATTTCTTTGCGCTCATGTTGGCAGTACTTTAAAGGAGGATTGCACGGAAAGAACGAAGGTCGAAGAAGGGAGAAATCGCCTAGTGGGGAGAGCGGTGAATCTCTTGAGGGTGCGGACAGACACGCAATCGGCATCGAAAGATTTGACCTCTGAGATCTAGCATGGCTCAAAGTTGGCGAGTTCGGCGATCTCCGCCCACCGATCGTCTGATCACTCGCCGTAGTACAATAGGTGGCGAGTGATTAGATAGCTGAGAGAGCGTAGGGTTGAAGAGGGCAAAGCGATGAGAGTCCATCAATGCTCAAATCAACGGACAAGGAAGGGGTCCCATTTCTCCGGTTCTGGGCCGTTTTTCGTGGTTTCGCTTTCTTTCTGGTACTACTCACCATCTCTACCTCAATTTGGAATGGGTTGCTTTTCCATCGTAAATTCGTCCTTTGTGCCCCAGAAAAGGTGAGAACTCCTCTGCCAGCAAACAGGCTGTTCGAGTCCACAGGGTGAATATCGGTCGAGGAAATCCTCGACAGGGGGGTCGTACCTGTTGGGCTGGTCCATGGGGGGTCGTACTCTTGGGGTCAGTAACAGAAGTGGTATCATGGTGCAGATAGGTAATAGGGTATAGCGCAGCAGAAAATGAAAACATCCGAAAAAAAACATGATATTAAATTTTCTTTGCAGGTTCAGTCGCTCCATTCCTCCACCTTCATGAGAAGGGCGTATTTGAAGGCAGTACAAAGAATGAAAGTGCATCCCCGCAAAGAAGACTGCCACATGTGCGCACGCGCTGCAAAGGCACCTCCTCCGCCTATCACTCGCTCCTTCTCCCTTAATACCTCGCTGAGAATGACGCTGTTGTTAGGGACCCTGTCGGAAAAACGACAACCGTGAAGAAAAAGCGCTGGGCAAATGAAGTTGTTTTTTAGGTTACAGGAATAGCACAACACACTATGTCTACTACAATACAGTTTCGTTCGAAGGTCCCCATCATATAACACCTTTCAATCGATTCTGCAACTGTGAGTGGAGGAGGGATGCATGGCTTATACCAATACCAAATCGGATGATGACGATTGCTCCTATTCTTATTGTTTGCGTTCAAAGATATTGTTCTAGACACATTCCGAGTGTTGCCAACGAGTCACACTTGCAATGGTGAATGAGGGAGCGGATTTCCAGGTGGCCGGATCCGACCTCGATAGATCCTCGACGCAATTATCTCTTCAACCAAAAAGCTGTAGAAGAAAACTAAACAGACCATCAGGAAGCGCAAACCTTCCGCTTTCCAAAACTATCTTCCCTTTTTCAGGATCTTACAATATAAGAGATATATTGCTCTTGAAGTGGCAAAAACTCGCGTGAAAATTTGGGCCTCCTCGACATTTACTCGACGAAATTTGACAGACCCTATCTTTCTGCAAGGAAGGCTTCCAGAGCAATTTCGATGCTTGTTGGAAACGCGAAATCCAGCTCTATCTAACTCTACCTCAAGCTGCTTCAAAGGTTGTGAAATGGAGGAATGCAACCTTTTCATCGAGGGTGTAGATTCGGACGTTTTTTTTGAAATTTCGGCAAATCTGACCCAGTGACAATCGCGCCGCAGCTGCCGTTGAATCGGCCTTTGATACACTCGGCTGTTTTGATATACTCAAGCAAGAATCAAGATTGAATCGCAACCCCGTGTCTTCAGGATTTCTGTGCGTTTCTGAACGAACCTCGCCTTGAGGTCACACAAAGTTAATGCCTCTTTCCTCGAGTCGATATTTCAGTATGTACACAAAAGTATGCAGCGATGGAAGACGTGCATAGATGACAAGATGAAGCGTCCTTAGCATTCGTATAACTTCGTATAATGTATGAGGACTCAACAATACTGCTTCTGTTAAAACCGATATTTCTAACGGAAAAAGAAAAAAAAATTATACAAGACGAAGCGTCCTTAGCAAGTTATTTTTTGCAGAATTTTTTTTTGATTTGTTTTGCAGGATTTATTTTAATTGAATTAATTTGCTCTGTTAGAGGGGGTCGTGCCAGGATCTCGATTTCGGGGGGGGGGGTCGTACCTCTGCGACCACGTACTCGACACGATTTTCACCCTGGTGCTCACTCACTGGCAGCCTGTCTAAAAGAGGAGTGAAAAGACGTGGGTACGGGCTAGGCGCTGAAGTAAAGGAGCTCTGTAAGTTTACCGTGCAGCACAAAGATTCGGTAGTCAATTATCATGTACCCTGTCCATGCGGATTTAACACTGTCGCGCTGAAGCCCACGCACTATGTGGCTTGGCCATTTCGTCACGACCCACTTAGACCTGTACAGCCCAGGTCTGGCCCCTTCTGGAATAATGATGTTTAAGGATTTGCTTTTGTGTGTTCCTTTTCCACTTTTCACTATTTCTATAGGGTTTCTTTCTGCATTATACAACAAAGGTTTTTCTATCTCGAAATGTAAAACATTCCTAAGAATTTCCACTGTAGTCCCCATCGCGCCTTCAGGCCCTGCCAACTGCTGAAACGTGCGCGGTCTCCAAAGTGTTTAATCAAAGTCATTCGATTTATCATGGTGGAAAAGCCCGCTATGCCCTAAAGCTTCGGGAAACATGATTATCTCATCAACCTTTAGTCGAGTACGAAAACAGATAAAACAAAGGTGATAAAGCCGTTATTTCGGACTACATTCTTTATTGATAAAGGCTAGTCCTATGATAACATCAGAAGAGGAACAATGTGGGATGTTGATGTATCACAACCATGACCGGGTAAGTGTGGCAAAGTAAGAACGACCCAGCGATCGTATCAACTTCATAAGCTTTGTAACTTAATTCTTGTCATTTGACCACAATAAGACCTGTAGGTGCTGATGAAAACGTGCTGCGGTTCGCTCCTCACCCGGCTCCTTCCTATTTTCCATTTTACCGAAGACAAAGACCAAACCGCATGGGATTTCCTCTGAATGGGGTTTTAAAATCCTGAATTGAACTAAGAAGTGTGGTACATCACAAAAAAGGGCTGATCGTACCTGGATGCTTCAGCCTTTTTCACTCACTCGTAACTTTGTAATTGAGGGTTGCGCACTGATAACAGCCGCGCTTCCTTCACCCATCTTCTGTGTCTTAACTATATTATACTCTATTCCAGACTTGTGTGGTTGCTGTAAACCCGCTATTTGAACATGAGCAGTCCATCGCAGGCCCTTGTATGCCTCAGTTGTCCAATGTAATTGCCGCTTGTCGCTTCAAATAGAACTGGTGTTCCTGGCGCATGAGCAAATACTTGGCCGTTTCGGTTGCTCTGTCGGCGCTCTCACTTGTTCAGCACGGGGTCAAGCCGCCAGCTTGCTTCGTTTCTCAGAACTGTCTGCAAGCTCTGTTTATCAACCAATTATCTTTTCTCAAGAAATTGATCCTGAGGACGGCCATTTGTAAAGGACAACAAGGACAAATGCACTTCGCCACTGCAGGAGAAATGAACCGTGAAGTTTGTTTTGGCAGATTGCCAGTGATCGCAGAAATGTACATATGTAGGTACATTAGTTGGATGTATCACATTGTTAAACCGGTACAGATGAAACTCGAGAAGGAATAGAAAAGTACACAAAGAACTGGTTGGAATTTTTATTTTTCATTTATTTATTACACACATATATGAAATCTAGTAATTGGAGAGAGCATTGCTGGCAGCGCTCACTTTTCCAAGCGACCTTTCTTTAGGCGACTTGTCTATTATATTTTGAGGTAATTGCGGTTGCACAGTAGCAACCACTTTAAAGTACCTAGTGCAGGATATTTCCCAGGCCGACTACCCCTTTGATCCCTCTGGAATCGATAAGCTGGTACCGCTGTTGATTTTTCAACTTGGGTTACCTACATACTTCCTGCTTCCTGCTACTTTCCTGTAGAGCAGGGTGTAGATAAAGTGCGTGTTCAGATACAACTTCGATTCTGAGCAAAAGCTAGTGCATGGCGTATCGGGAGGAGATCCTCTATCTGCTGTAGCCATGTCCACATGACTGCGAAAACTAATTGCGATAATGTCTCATTCTTCTGGGAGTATGCATGTGAGCGTTTTCCAAGTTCTATTGGAGGAACCAGCAATGTTCAACTGCTCCATG
>MU868359.1:42730-112701 GCA_036418205.1 Ostertagia ostertagi
AGTGCGCGGTAATGGCGCTAAAGCCTTGCTCGCCACGCTGCCAGCATAATCCACCCAGCATACGTGGCCTCTAGACTCTCGCGTATGACGTGCTATCTCGCGTTCTCGCTCTCCTCGCAGCGCTGTGTCTCTCCGTCGTACTACGGCCGGCCTCCTAAGGGGAATTTAGAGTTTTCTATGGTGCTTTTTGCTTTTTCTCCTTACTAATCTTCCTCATTGCGCCCCTTGTCTAATGTTCGAACAAAATAACGCATCAATTCAATCCTGACTCGTGCCTTTAAACAATCTGAAATAATTAAGTTATTGAGCAGGAAATGAGTTTGCACTACAATTTCCACCTTCCACTTTTTTCGAGCTATAACCTTCTTCATATTCGGTCTTTTGTGTCGGAGTTATTTGATATAAAAAAAATCAAATCATTCTCTCTCCAATCATATCTGAAAATTCATCGAAAGCTAATTTAGTAAAAATTTAACACGTTGGAACTTTTTTCTGTGCAAACGCGACTTTTCAACATTTAAACGACCATGACTTCCTTCGTACCCGAACGTTTTTGAAAAGTGAGTAATTCGAAAATTAGTCTCGTTTCGACATTTTAGGGGGGTTCGCGGAACTATTTTTCTGAAACCGCGACTTTTCAACCTTCAAACGACCATAACTTTCTTCAAACTCATTTATTTGGGAAGCTGAACACGGTATGAGAAACTACAGGATTTAAGCTTCTCAAAAAATATCCAAACGGTTCTTAAAAGTGAGTAATTCAAGAATTAGTCTCGTTGCTACATTTTTTGAGGGGCATTCTCTGAGCCATTCTCTTAAGGAAGCGGTTTTTTAGGTTTCACTGGCCCCAACGTCCAGGGAAAAGATATGCTGACCATAGGATGTGTTAAAATGCTTTGTGCATGCGCTTGCACTGATTTCCCCCTGCCTTGGTGTGTGCCACGCCCAGGACGCACTCCTGATTCTCTGACTCATTTGAAAGCTCATTCAGAAGGAAGCGGCTTACAGATGCTCTAGCATCAATTATCTTACGTAAACGTAATGTGGTGACTATTGTCCATGTTGTCTTGGGCAATACTCCAGCTACACTTTAGTTTCAAATGTGGTTTCGTGGGTGGACCCATGTCATGGTGGGAGTGCTTCTTTAAACGTTGCTACATGTCTTGCAGCTGCTGTTTCTGCAAGTCTTCCTTTCTCATGCTCTTCCTGAAACATGGTCATGATCAGTAGGGAGATTACCACAAATCCTACTGTCGGCCACCGAGAGAGTACGACCCCCACCCTCCGGGTCCATCTAAGAACCCCCGTTGCTACTTGTAGCAACATAGGGTTGACCCTGATTAGAACCCTAGTGCGGAAAATAACGATTCGGTGCTCGCGCGCAGGGGGTGTATGTCAAGTGGCGCGGTCATATTGCCATTGGGGCGCACAGGCTGTAGTTGCCACCCAGGCGCCTCCCATATCTCAGCCAGGCAACTCGTCCGGGTCACCAAACTCCTAGATTATTGCGATTGATCAGCCTACAATAGAGCACGCCAGAACAGATGGACTGCAGATGCCCCTCCTGAGTTTCGCCAATCTTTATTCTTCTTCCTTTTACCTTCCTGCCTGAGTTCACTCCACACTTCAACTATTGAAATTACTATAAAGTTTCGGAGTGATGGCGTCACGATCATTTTGGAGTTGTGATACATTGCACTTCACAGCAACTTGCAGTGCATGATAAATTCCCTTACAAGATAGGCGTTGTTCAGGCTTTTCTTGTTCAGAAGAAAGAATATTTCCTTGCGGCTTTGTTATCAGTGGTTTTCGGATAGCATGGTTTTCTTGGAAACTTTGGGATAAGCATGTATTTTTTAAATTTTCTTCTAAATGACGAATGCGTGTCACCGTGTTTCAGGAGAAATCGAGTAAGCAGCATCTTGCTGGTTTCATTTTTATGGTTCTCTGGATGCGGTTATTTGTCTAACTATGCGCGAAAGAAAGTGAATAGGTTCCGGCGCGTTTTCTGACCACACAGGAGTTCAATCATTTCCCATTGCGATCCCATTCTACTGAGTACCCCCCTCATTACTGTGCAGGAATTCTTGGTTTCCAAACCAGTGATTCACCTCTGCTTTGCCAACGGCATCTCTCGCCCCAATCTTGATGTCTTTGTGGCTCCCATAGGCATATTGGATGCAACACCATAGTCCCCTCTAGCAATAACTAAAATAGCAATTACTGGGGAATGTCATTCTAGAAAGGTGAGGCCGGACATAGAACTCACTAAAAAGTGGAAGAGGGCTCAGTTCGAGGATACGGCACTGGATTTCGAAAATGTCAAACACTATGAATTACAAAAGGCGAGTCAGAGGGAAAAAATTGTTCTTCAACTTCAGAATCTCACCGAACAGAGGACCATTTAGTGAAATGGGACTATACTACAAGCGGTGGTTTAATGACAAAAAAAGGATGAGGAATAAATACTGAAAACCGCTTGGTGTAGGCAAGGCTATAAATATCCCAGTAAACTGTTCTCTGACAAAATAGACTGGATAGTACTTACTTAGTATTGAAATTGTTATCATGCACTGTTAGTTGCTGTGAAGTGCAATGGATCACAACTCCAAAATTGTTGTGACGTCATCACTTTGGAGTAACTTTACAGTCATTCCAACACAGGGTCAAGCGAGGCGTCGAGAAAAATTCGGAAATACGACCCCCCTCCCTCTGCCGAAGGCCGAAGTCCATGAAACAACCCTCTTTAACAGCCGAACTATGAAAAAGTTGTGTAATTCTCCACCAAAACTGCTCACAAAAAGCCCTGCTACCCCATCGTCCACAAAAAAACTCGTTTAAAAAGTATAAAAGTGAAAAAGTCGAAGTGTGTCATTAATGACGAGTCCTGTCAAAGAGCAAACGAGAAACGGAGCAAAAGACGTCAAACAATCACTGGAAATGGCGTACTATGACAACACCTCGTCTTTGTTTATTCCTCCACAGCACAGACTTTACAAAATTCTAGTACTACCAGGATTTATGGTTCTCAATTTACACGTCCCCCCTTGTCGCTCAAGGAAGCCTTGGAACGCTTTGCCGCAGCTGTGTTGCTGACTGGATTTGGCGTTGACGCCTGGAGCAGCTTATTACTATTGAAATTTGAACAAATATTCAAATGATTATAACTTTCTTCAAGTTGACGAATTTTCAATCTGAAAGCTGATTTGGAGTTTTGTCAGACTTTTCTAATCATTACTGAAATTACAGGAGTTATTAAGAAATAACAAATTTAGAGTCAAATAAGCGAGGAAAATTCGAGACGAGCACGAGTTTTAACACTTTCCGAGCAATAACTGCTTTCATTTCCGAATCAATTCAAAAGTTGGTATGTCATACAAAACTAGAAGATTTTCTCTATCAAGCGGTCGCCAAAGCAGCGTCATACGTCCAGTATTCAAAAAATGGCCACGTTGAGGATTTTTGCAAAATTAATCAGAGGAAATTCGTGATGAGTGGGAGTTTTTACGCTTTCCAAAGCCATAACTCCGTTAAAACTCATGCAATCTGGAAGTTAATACGTCATTGTAAACTAGAAGACTTGCTCTTCTAAGTGGCAACTAAATGCTGTGATACGTTCACTATTAAAAAATGGCCACGTTGAGGCTTTTGCCCGAGTACGCCGAAGGTACTTTTTTCGCTACATTAGCACTTATCCCAACGACTATAGCTCCCTGCAGGAGCGATCACATACTGAGGTAGGAGCAGATTCAAAATCCTCTGTGCTTTTCTCTCTGCAAAAGTGTAAAATTGTTTGGCGTGTCTCAACTTTAAAGGTTACATGCTTGTGAATTTGACGCTGAAGGCTGCGTTTCTTTGTTGAATAGTGTACTCCTCTCTGTAATTTAACATGAACTCTTTCAGAATCTCTTGATTCTTCCTCAGTTAGATTCGTTATCAAGATAGCCGTAGCTCGAAGCGCGCGCAACCAACGTGGGCCAACTCTGGGATGCGCCGTGCGCTTCACATCTCGTTCGATTTGAGGACCTACTTGAAAGACAAAATATCCCTAGAAAACGTGCAAATTTCGGATCCTTTCACTTGTGTGGTGATGAAACACTAAAGTCACTAAGAATTGCTAAGCGGACACCTCTAAATCAAAGATTTTGTGTGGACGGAATCAATTGTTATTGGAAATACTCTGGCCTGGTATAGATTCGATCCTTAATGTTTGTCCTCCGACGATGATCCTACTGTATCAGTCGGGCCCGATCTCTCCCCAGCGAGCCAATACGACCCCACCCCTCTGTGACATGTCGAGGATTCCTCAACGCACGCTTGACCCTGTTCCAACAGTTGAAGAGTACAAAGTGAAATCAGCACGGGAAAGAAGGCGGAGGACGAGTCGAGAATGACGAAACTCGCGAGCCATTTGCGGCCCAGCGCGCTCCATTGTGGACTGATCATTCTCGATAACCTACTCTTTCGGTGATCCGGACGAGTTGCCTAGCGAGATATGGGAGGCGCTTAGGTGGCAATTACAGCCCATGCGCCCCAATGGCAATGTGGCCGCGCCACATGACCGCCTCCCCGCGCAGGTTACCTAGATACGGTAGTCGCGAAGCGTTGTACGCCCCGCAACTGCACGTGACGCCACGCGACACGCTGCGCGAATTTCAAACGCTCGATAGCGGCCATGGCGGAGGCCGTTACGGCTATGGCGTGTCCGTAGCCGTGGTGTCTGTAAAATCTCGTTTCCACCTTCCGCCTGAATTTTTGTTCATTACGTACTTTTGTGTTAGTGTTCTGACACGCTTCTGATGCCCGTTACGTCCGTTGTTGCTGGACTTGGTGTGGGGAGAGACAACGAAGGCGAGTCTGACCTACAATATTAAAACCAACGTGTAATAGGCTGCAGGTGCTCAGCGAAAGTTTAGCAATTCTAAGTGTGTTGTAGGTCTTGCAAGAATATTCGAAAGTGCAATATCACTGAATAATTCTTATAAAGAAACATCAGAAAGAAAAAAATGGGAATCTCCCAGAACGATCAAATACGTCTTAGTTTCATCAACAACATGGCAGGCACTTCATAAAGAAACACTGCCTGACTGCTCATTTGCTGTAGTTGTAGAGCTAATAAGCCCAGAAAGATTCCTGACTCTGTGGGTTCTGTCGCGTTGTAGATCAGGAGTGGTGCTCTATACAAATCTGGATTTATGACGTAATAAATTTTGGCTTTCAATTGGGGGATTTTTCAAGAATATACTGCTCTCTCATACTTGTTTGTACGATTTACTTAAAAGTTTGAGACGGTAGGAGCCATGAGCACTTGCTTTTTCGAAAAAAATACGTGAAGCATTTCTTGCTGGATTTTCGGTTGCCTTTAATAGGTCTCTTATCAAAAGGCAATTGATGTCCCCAATGTACAGTTGGCATGGCAATTAAATGATTCTGGGCGTTTTTAGCCTTTTTCGAAACCATTAAAGTGTGAAGCTTCTCTTACGCAAAATGTCTGCAAAACCACTAATTGGCGCGAACGCGAAAAAATCGAAAAGCTTTTCTGATGGCCATAAACCTCATTGATCGTCGTAAGTGGTGTCCAAGCCTTTATGTATCATATGTATGATCAAAGGAATTTCATATTTGTACTGGTAAAAAAACCCAGGTCATATTGATCCACTAGGAAGCGTACCGGAAGTTTATGTTTGGGAGAGCTTTTATGGTTCCTAAATGATTAGCCTCACCAAGCCGAATTCCAGTCATTCACTTATTAGTTTATTTATTCATTTACTTTTTATTTTATTTGCTTGTTTATTGATGTACACATTGGGAGTGATAAAGCAGTGGTATTTTACGGACTTCCACGAATTGCGGAGGGCACAGACAGTTGGAGAACGGCGCCTGAGTCAGCTCCAAATCCCTGGGAAGGAGGTGGGAGCCCTAGAACTAAGCCTTGTAAGAAGGAGGGACTTTGAGGTGGGTGAGCCAGCTACTGAGTGGCAAAAGTTTGAATGTGTGTGATCACAGTGGTCGTGAGCCGCTGATAAGGTGAGAAAGCGCAGACGAGAGAGGAAACTTCAGTTTCTCAAGGGAGGATATCAAGGGTGCGTAAATTATTTCGATGCCGCTTTTGCACCCACTCTAGAGCTCCTTTCCCTCGTGCGAAACTGGATTACTTCTGGATATATGAACCGTGCTCCTCATTCTTGGTGAGATCAAGTGGAGTTTTGTCACTGATCAAGAGGAGAGTAGTCAGAATTTCATGCGCTGCGGTAAAGCGTTATAAAATTTGATAGTGATAATCCTTCTATTTTATAAAGCGCTAACTTTGTGTGTCGGTTTGTGTATCTGTATGTGTGTGTGTGTGTGGTGGTGTGTGTGTGTGTGTGTCGCGCTCGCGCAAAATGAAGTGAGTGATAAGGAAGCTCATGGGATAAACAAACCGCTAACAAATCGGGGTAGCTTACAGAATTTGAGATATCAATGTTTTGTAGGCGGATAGTTGTGTGATAACACTCTTAGGGCTATATAAACACCTGCTTAGCACACTTCCGTTCATTCCACTTGGTGCTGCAGTGGCAGCTGGAGGGCAGTGGAGAGAGGAAGGGAGGATGAGGAAGGGAAGCGAATAATCTACCGTCATATCATGATTGTGTCCCTTCTACTGTTTGAAACACCATTGTGTTGCATACGCGTCACTTCCACGAGTGTTTGGTGTCACAGCAGGAAGGGACCATAGCGGAGGATAGAAAGCTTGCGCAGGAAAGGAAGGTCCCCGGCGGTTGACGGGGGACTAATCTGGTATGTAAAAAAGAGGCAAGTTCGTCTTCTAGTCGTGAAGCTTTTGACGTCTAAAAGAAGTTCATCACCCAAAGACTTGTTATTACTATGTAATGGTGAGAACTACTAGGTCATATATTCGGAGGAAAAGTTGAACGGAACTCTGAACAGTGATATTTACGCTTAATTAATGTAACATTTAGAAAACATTCTGACTGGTTTCAATAGGTTTCATTTCAGATGACGAGCACCCGTCGTAGCGGAGTTAACGAGGCGAAAATCTCACCACAAAAACGACCACCACCGCCAAGTAGCCCCCCGAAATCGTCGCGAAAACGGAAGAAGGCTGCCGAAGCTGAAACTTCTTCTGAAATTGTTACGGAGGATCCACAAACATCACAGAATGATGCGTCCTCATCATCTCGTCCAAAACGAACCATCAGAAAAAGTGTTCTACTTTCTGATTATGAGGCTAGTATGTTTGGCTTTCTATGTTGTAGCAATTTCATGCCAGAACGTTGCAGTTTTGCAGCTTCGCATTTTTGATTTCCTGAGAGCATCTACCTGCTTAATTCAAATTTGGCTCAGTCCGAGGGAGTAAGCGAAGTGAAGCCTTTACAGTCCCAGGTTTTCGAGAGAGTTCCTTTGTGAGCTTCGTGGGAATGTTGTTTTCTGTGGCTCTGGAGGCTGTCAGTTTTTTATTGGAGGGTGTGGGTGGTGAGAATTGTGCGTCGCGTACAAATCAAAAACTGCTAAAACTGAGAAATCATATGCTTCTTAAGGATCGAAAGTGGGAGTTGGGGCAGCTGAAAGCATAAATGTTTGCAGCTGCCTCAACTCTGCCTCTCGACTAACTACTTCCGAATCTTTACATTATCGAAAGTGTAAGTCGAAAGTGGCACATCCCACTTCGTAAGGGATATTGTTTTCTATAACTCTCGGCGTGCCCAGCTTCAACTGTTTTAGTCATTTTTGAGCGGCATGTCTCATTCATTTTCGTACTTTTTGTACAGTTTCCTCTTATTCGAATCCTGTGAGAAATCTGGTCTCAAGTCCTCCTTAGGCTGGTGTCAGAGTCCGCGATCCATCGATCGCAGGTTTCGCCGATTTCAGCGATTGTCGCGATTTGCGCGATTTTCGCAATTTGCGCGGGGTCACGGTAACCACAGTCCCCCATCAATACTGCAAGGTGTTCTCCAATGCCGCCGCCACTTCTGCTTGATATTGATGGCTGAATGACGACTGCCCTCATGATTCCACTTGTTTGATATTGTAGAAACTAGAATTAGAGGATAGAATAGGAACGAATTATGAGCATTTCAATGAACTGAAAGACATTGGACATGGATTAAGTAGCATCAATATCGAAAGTCGTCTTTCAATCTTCACTCGCAGCAGGCACCACGCAGTATCATCGGGCACCTCCAACTCCTGTGATCCATCGCAGGTTTCGCGCAAATCGCGAAAACCGCTGAAATCAGCGAAATCTGCGACGGATCGCGGGCTCTGACACCAGCCTTACACATGGAATGTTTTCCCTTAATCTTATTGGGTTAGCGAAAACAATCTAAATTTGTGAGTTATTTCTGTTGGTTTCAAAGTAAGCAAAGGAGAATCCCTTCCAGGATGCAGTCGCTGTCGTCCTATCACCTTGTGTTAGTTGGAATTGCGGCTTTTTTCTTTATTTAGAAAGTTTTGAATTGTTCCCGTAATCTGCAGCATAAATAGTGTTGGTTGAGTGCGTTTAGGCCGGATCACCATAAGGCCTGACCGTCCTCATCAACAGGAAAGTCTGAGTAGTCAGTGATACTTTGCTTGGTGTTGTGCAAGAGTTCCTTATGATTTCTTTCAAGGTTATGCTACCTAGTACCGTGAAAGAAGAGCCCGATGATGAAGAAAAAGAGGAAGTTCATGGACAAGCAGCTGTTGTTGAAGAAGTCGAAGAACAGTTCGTTGACATCGAAACTTCACATGCAGATGAATTGAATGCAAATTTGAAAGCGGAAGAAAAAGTGGCAGCGGTTCAGCGAAAATCTCACCCACGTAGGATAGTTCATCCCCCTCCGCCTCCTCCATATATCGAACCTGAGGTGCGTCATTAATGATCAATTCAGTGTTTTTCCACTAAATTCCGCTTTACGCTTTACTCATAATTCGCAAAGTAAATCTCGTTTTTAAGGAGACAAACGTCGAACCAGAGGTCGATATCGAAGGTATTGAGTTGATGGGTCACGAAACAGGTGGTATGATGACATTAGCTGATGCGATAGACGTGGCACTTGAAGAGGAAGTGTCCGGAGGTGAAGAGGATGATCAACCTCCTATGTTGGAGAAAAGCGCAGAGTAAGTTTGTTTTTGGTTCTTACAGATTTTTCCCTGCTTGAACGAATACTACAAGCTATAGGCGAAGACGTCCACGTGGGAGGCCGCGCAAGCATTCCCCGACGCAGATTATTCAACGGTCTCGCACAGGTCGACTGTTTCCACTTCCTCGTTCACGTTATGTGGCTGACAAGGCAATCAGCAAAGGAGAAGCGGATAAAATCAATAATTATAACATAAAACTGGTTAGTTTTCGGTCCTCTTGAAATTTGATCTTAGTTCTTGCCCTTTGCCCTTGTTGCCTTTTTCTGCTTCTCTGATTGTAGAAATGAAGTTTCACAATTTTGTAAAAGCCATGAGTGCTGTTTAGCTGCGCCCATTGCTCGTTTCCAATTACAAACGTAACGCACTCATCGTAATTAACCATTTATCAACAACTATCTATATAGTAATGATGACAATGAGCCAATCATTACATGTAAATATTGCGTTGGTAACTTTGAAATGTTGCTTTTGATCAACAATTGTTATAATTATGAAAGCTATATCAAAGCACATCAAGTTATCAGTTCCCCCATGTGTGTCACTGGCTCTCCACCTTTTGTTGCCTAAAACATGGAGGCTTAACTCCTATAACTCTCTTAGGTACGACTCGAAGAAGTTAGGCACTCTAATTTCGACGTTGTCGGGTCATTGAATTTATTTGCTGCTAAGGAAGGCGGCATTGGCCTGAGTCATTTAATGTTGGATGGCGCCAGTTCTGGGCTATAACGGAAGGGAGAACGTTACAGTCCAACTCCCTGATTTGTTGTTGCGTTATTTTTGCGACATGTGGTCTTATGTAATCGCACAATAGTTTTATACTATCTGAACGCAGAAGGAAACGACTATTGCGGGAGCCACACTTGGGCCAAGTTACATCTATAGTCGTGTCGTAACAATTGCTCCTCTGACACTTTCCACACGGTTAATCCAGCTTCATCAGGTGAAGGGAACGACTTCTCACCTTGCGACGCTTTGTGTCACGTTGAGGCCTTTAACGGGTGGAGTCAATCACCTGATTGTAAGAACGACGTAGCGAAACTCCCGCTCGATATCCGAAAAAAGACGGATCACATCACCTTCCGTAAGCTCGGCAAAACTGCAGGCTGACTGCTCAGTTCAACCAGAAGACGGATCTGCAGGAGAGGGTGGATACATTGGTTTATGACCGTGTGAGGGGATCTCAAGGGATACTAGCCTATACCTGCATGCTGTTTTACAACCTATACGCGGTCCCATCTCAATCCCAGATATTATTCAAACGTTACATAAAGTTGAACGATCCATTAAAGCTGAATCACTAAGTTACCCGTATACAATATGACTTCTTTCTGGTATTAAAAAAGATCTTATTCGAATTCATCGGAGAAGAACTTGCGACGCTCTGACAATGCGTGCTCTCTCGTCCTTCTACATTCCTTAGGGTCTTCTTGATTCCTTCTGCTTGTATCTACGTTTTTCAAGCCTTACCAGTCTCTTCTGATGTCAATCTTGAATTTCTCTAAATATTGTTTTAAAGGCAAGGTCCGAGATCGAAGTGATTCTTATTGCGCTCGGAATTGGACAGTGTAGATGTAGATTGTAACACCAAAAATGGGAACGCTTGGACAACTGTTGACAAGGGCTAAAATAAAACCTCACCAGATGCGAAGCCATTGATTTGGGGTATGGTGATAGGTGAACCGAGCCATCGTTGCGCCACCGTATTGATAAGCCTGACGTCAAGTGGGTACATGCTCTGTGCTTGTGCCGTGCTCCTTACCTCATTACTTCAAGAGCTTCATTCACTGCACAAAATCCGTACTTTGTCATTGTGCTCTTGACTGTTCAGCCTACTGCTCTTCTGAACATGTTTTCTTTTTAGTTCGAAAACGAAGTGGGAGTGACGGAGTATGGTGACCGTTACGCAACTGTAATACCAGGCTGTCTAAGCTATTTGTTACGTAAGGAGCGAATTGTGGAGTTGCTGACGGAACCATCAGACATAGAAGCAATGTAAGCGATCGAACATGGAACGATGAACGGAAGTGACATGCTGCGGCATTCACTCTATTCTGTGGTAAGATTACGTCATAACAATTTGTTTATTATCTTACTTCAGCCGTGAACAAGGATGGATGTCAATCAAACCTCCGCGGTTGCCCCCTCTTGTGGGCACAAAAGCTTGTTTCGCATTCTACATCGAAGGGTCCACTGTGAGCTCAGTGAGAGAGCTTTCGAGCGATGATCTGAAGCCATGGACTACAACTGGTATCGAGTACTTATCATCAAACTTTGTTTCAAATTGAAACAAGTTTTCACAGATCCTGGCGAGGGAGAGCCGACGATTAAACCGAATGTAAGGAAGCATGCTGTTGCAAGAATTGACGGTCGATTCGAACCGTGTAAAGGAGATGGACGATCTTCTGAATTCCATCTCACGGAGTATAGTGCTTGGCTTCCGCGACTGCTGAGATTGAGGAAAAAGGTGAAGCCCGCGAAATATTTTTCAAACTCGGGTTTTCCTTCTCAAGACTATAGGAAATATTGTCTAGCCAGCATTACGTTAAGTTGTTGATAACGATTTCCAGATTTTCTATGTTGCCCGACAAACTGGACAGATCGTTGGTAATGTTCTCATATTGTACGACTTCACTATGCCCGGAGAATTGCCGACTATAATGAATATCGCTCATGGAAACGATGCTCTGCGAGATATGCAGCAGTTGGATTTAGCCATGGAATTGCCGGTAGCTGATGCCGACAATCCGGTAAGTTCAGTGAATGTTCTGTTGCCTCATTCTATAGCTATCGGAGGGCTCAAATGAATTAAGAGAATTAATGAAAGATTTTTGGCCACTAGCTCTCATGTGGGGCAAGCTTGTATAGGGTCCCATAAATATTGCTATAAGTTTCTTAACTTGTAAATTTTTAACATTTGTTTCGAACAGAACTCTGCTGCGGTCCGCATGACATCCTGAGGTGTCCTCTTCATAACACCGTTGAGAAAAGTGTTCGAATCTTCCATGTGGGTGTAATGTCAAGTGCATGCTCTGCCCCCCCCCCCCCTCCAGAACAGCTCACATAGGACGTTCCAGCACAGTCAAGGGATAGAAGAGCCATTCTTTCAAGGACGAGAAATCGGGAAGACTGGCAAGACTGGCATAACACTGCTCGTGAACAATTTTCATCTAATGTGCAGGAAGCTACGCCTCATATAAAAGAACATCATTCTTGTCAAACGGCTTGTTACCTTAATCACAAATGATGCATTGAAGGCTAGTTGCCTTCAGCTGACCGTGGTGGTGTGCGACCGGTAGTTGAGTCTCCTGCCCATACCATAATAGGGATTGGTCGCTGGTCATCGAGAATATTCCTTTAGCTTTCACTGGCTTCTTCGAGACCTCATTCGATTCTTTGAAGTTTAAAAATTGTAGCTGCGCTCTACGGGAACAATTTGGCCGTCGAAGTTGCTCACGTAATCATCTTATTTGGCCTTATCACCGACTACTCACGCTTTATGTCTCTTTAATGCTCCTCTGGCTCGACTGAACACTGGTGTTCGGGCGGATTGTAGTTGTATTTGAGCAGTTATTGCATGACCGATCTTCACATGATTGTGTTCTGGAACTTCAGTGTTGTTTTCACCTTTCTCAAGCCAGCTCCGGTATTGCAGTCGATCTGCTTCCTCATTTGTTTCCTGAAATCTAAAATGGCGGAACTAACGAGGTGGCCTCTAGTTATGGTACTTTTATTCAGCGCGCAGTAGGCCATGGAGTGCTTTCTTTTTGAAGAAGCGCGATGTTTATTACTAGATGTCTGACAAGGGGTTCTTTCAGGGCATACCGCGTTTTTTGGAGACAGTTTCTCGCATATTGTAGGGACGCATGTGACCACAAAACCATGTCTCGTTTTTGCTTAACGGTTTTAGTAATATCAAAAAAGTGGTGAATGATACCTTTAATAGTTTGATCCTCTGCGGCGAATAAGTTTTGCAGTCAGGGTTGGCGGCCACTTGTTTGCTTCAAAACGTTCCTGACGATGAACACGACATCTGATTTTGACATTTAGCATAATTTGGCATCAATTCGTAGGCGACTATCCAAATGCAAAATTTAATCGCCATGGGGTATTGAACCATGAACAGTAGCTTATGCTTCTTTTTTTAGTACTGCTAAAAACGTTCAGCAAAAATGAAACATGGCGTGTTCCTACATGCGTCCCTACAATATGAAAAGGACCGCTTTGAAAAAGTGTGACCTGAACGAGCTAACTGTGTGAGAGATTAGGCCATCTTTTGAAGATTGGGCTACCTGAAATCTAGACCGAACATTAAGCCGTGGAATTCGGCAAGGTTATTTGCAATACAATAGATTATGGAATGTAAAAGTCTGCCAGCCTCGAAGGAGTAGCTATGTATACACACAGAATTGAAGCTCGTGTTATGGTGCAGTATTTATGGGACACCCTGGAGTTCGGAGAATACGAGAAATTGCCGTATCACCCTGCAGTTCGAAGAGCACGAGAAAATGCCGTATCATGTGCTGAAATATGATAAGCGATCGTATAAGTAGATCGATTTGATTAAGCATCTACCCCTGCTACGGCATGAATTGGTTATTTATAAGAAAGACGTGTTTTTGTAGTTCATCGAAGGCATTGTTCCTGGTGTTCGAGGCGAGAAGTTTCTCAAAGTGCATCCTTCAAAGATTGGATGGGTGAACAATAAGACGTTACTATTGAAGTACTTGATCAACGATCCCACCTTCTTGTAAGTCTCTTAAGATTTTGCTCCGATTTTTGGTTCAATGCCAAACAAGTGTTTGAAAGCTTGGAATTCATCACTCTCATTATTTATGAACAAGTGACTCGTGTGAACCTCAATTCCTTTTAGAGATGAAGCAGGTTATTTGAATACTCACGTGCCATTTCTTCCACCGATGATTGAAGGGCGAGGAGTGTTTGTGCATTTTGCGCCGGCTACCTTGGTTGCTGATCATATTCACCATACAGGTGACGGCTTGTCGCCATGGACATTCCAAGGTATGTTATATACGTTTTCACGCAGATTTCGAATTGGTGGCTGCGTCAAGATTTATCCATGTATTGCATAAGGCACGCCGGAGTGGTCCTTGCACCTAAATATGAAAACATCATGCGAAGTTGGGCGTTAGTCTAGGAGAAAGAACGCTGCCTTTGAAATCTTGCTTTGTTTTGTACCAAGGCAGCGATAGAATGAGCACGAAGAACGGAGAGCAGGCCTGAGAGCGTAAGGGGTGAGATACACCAGCATGCGGCGAACGAAAAAAATAGAAGCGGTCGAAGCGGTCTTATAACGGCCTTTGCGTCTTCTTGCATCTTTGTAGCCATGGGCACAGGACACGTGGAACCTTTGTGATCAGCCCTATCTGCCCACCAAAGGAATTTGCTTGAGCCCATTTTGGGTTGTGCCGTCGTATGTTTCTCGCAACACTTACTTTATTCTCTTTCCAGGTGCATCTATGCATAACCGTGTGCGAACGGTAAAGCGAGCTCTCATGCAAGATGCAGAGGGGGTGTTTCGCCTGACCAAGCAAGACTGGCAGCAGACAGGCTTAGCATTGGTTGAAACGATAACCGTGCTGGCTAGATGCCCACGGCTGAGGAAAAGAGTGAGTGATAACCTTTTAAGTATTTCTATGGATAGCG
Organism: Ostertagia ostertagi; assembly: GCA_036418205.1. Taxonomy (NCBI): domain Eukaryota; kingdom Metazoa; phylum Nematoda; class Chromadorea; order Rhabditida; family Trichostrongylidae; genus Ostertagia; species Ostertagia ostertagi. The sequence continues at coordinate 57,521 of MU868359.1, forward strand.
AAAACCTTGTATCAAAATCAATGCGAGGAGAAAGCTTTCTAAAATTTAACATCCATTAATTGTGAAAAATGCTGAAAGTGTAAAATTTGTGCTCATTCTTATTAAGGTTGTTTTCATCCAACGCAATAATCGTATGGTGTTGGGAATTGTATGTTTCATGTACGAGTATATCCGAGAAGGTCCGCTACCAGAGATCCTACGAGATAATTCCATCACTGTGCCTGGTCCGCCGATAACGGTCGGTTGAGCCTGTTGGCGTTTTTGATACGCAATTTCGTGTAGCTTTAAGTATCTTCAAACTTTACCTGTTATTGCACCATGGGTCTCATCCAGTAAGGTGGTATGTGGTGCAACAATTGATATGGCTTGAAATAATCCAATTCTGTGCGGGGAGTGAAGTTCTTGGGTGAGTGTAGAAGAGAAAGCGAAAGGGATAATGCACCCAGGCTTCCCTTTCCCTCAAGAATTTGGATTTTTTGTAGGCGCATGCAACTGACGCACCACCTGCTTCCCCCTTTTACCGGCATAGGCCCTGCAATTCCCATGAAATGCTTCGAAAGTTCTTATTCATGACCCATGTAATCCTTTTTTGCAGAGTCGGCAATCGACGGCTTTGTCGACATCCATAGATAAGTCGCACTCTAGTGATATCCAAGGAAACGGTGGGGTTACTGACGATTTCGTCGATGTAGAGGAAATTGTGGACGGAGGTGATGAGAATGATATGTCGATGACTGGAGGACAAGGAGAGGTATGATGATAACACTCTTTCTTATTCATTCAGAACTGGTATAAATCGTGTACCGGTACGGTTGTCCATTTCAGTTTGAAGAAATGCATGAGGATTGCTTGGATGGTGGTTGGGACGGCGATTTTGATGAGGATCTCTTAGCGTCGCAAGAGAATAGCGATCCGGTAACTTTCTTACGCTGCCATGCGTTCTTAACTCGAAGTGATTTGTATGGTTGCAGTTCATCGATGGCGTACGTGAATTGGAAAGCGGTCATGTGTATCTGACTGTAAGACACAAAAGAATGGCAGGAAGTTTGGATACCATACTGCAGTATATCGCAAACACGAACTTCGTGTGAGTTGGAAGTAGTAAGCCGTAACTGCTGAATGTGGGCTTCATAATTTTTCATTCTAGGGAAAACCATGATATCTTGAATAGCACAAAGCCACAGCATCCTCCACTTGTTCGTAATGCTCGAGCCTATGCGTTTTTCGTGGCTGGAAATATCGTTTATCCTCATGATATCAACAGGGACGATTTTTCTCCCTGGTCGGGAAATGGGACACGTAAGCCAGCTTGATTAGATTGCATAAACGTTGACATATCAGTGAATCATATTGATATTTTCAAAGATTTTAGGATATACAGTGCGTCTTCTAATGATACAGCGAGCCAAGCCAACGTTGGCTTGGCTACTCTTTCCCCACAAAAAATGTCCCAGTTTTCGTCACGGTCATTTCAGCAACACTGCCATTTTCACCTTCCGCTTGAGAGCTAACGTGGAAGTTTTTCACTACTCACCAAGCACTATCCAGTAAAAGATTAAGTTCGAAGAAGACTCTAATTTTGAGTACGGCTTGGTGAAATTGGACGTTACTTTCATAATACCGCATTAATCTTGGTCAAAAAGCGAAGAGGAGCTTTTAGAGCCCTTTACAGCTTTATTTCCTGCGGTATGCAAGAAAAAATTGTTTATCATTTTGTGACTTCAAATTGTTTATCATTTTGTGACTTCGACTAACTTCCGCGCAATGTGACCACTGGTGCTTACTCTTTCTTTCTTTTATCGACCATTTGCCCTTTTTCGGAATCCAACAACTGCTTTTTTTCCGTGATAACTAGAAATGAAAAAATGATGACTATTCTTGAGTTTCATCAAGCAAAAATGAAATACAACGAAAAAACACGGGGTGGCTGTATCATTTAGAGACATAGGAAAAGCGTCCTTTTTGAAAAAATTAGCAAAGAAAAATTTTGGCTTTCCCAACCTGGAATTTTGTGTTGATTTTCGAATTTGCGATCAAGTTTAACACATTTTTCTCTTTGAACAGTTTTCCGGAAGCTTCATGGAACGAAGATTTTGAACAGTTTGTATGTGGCTGTATCATTTGTAGACGCAGTGTATATCGCTGCTAAGGTTTTCCAATAATAAATCATTTCAACTTGTCTGACTGATTCTGGCGATGAAATGTAAATGAAATTTGTAATATTGACGATGTAACATTTCAGCTGAAAATCCGACCTGTTACCGTACAAAGGTCCGTAAATTCCCAGTCGAAACGGACGAAGTTACTGGTTTGTTCCGAATCGGCCACGGCGACTATCGCTCCAGCCCCTATCACCTTGTGCATTTGTATAGTATTCATCCTAAAGAAACACGTCTTAGAAAAAAGGTGAGTGACATTCTATTTCTTCCAATAAGAACTCATCAACATCATCAGCTTTTTATTTCTTCTTTGATTTTCTGTCTTAGATTGCCTATCTCATGGAAACTGAAACACGTACGATTATCAGCCATGTCATGATTATGTATGATTATCACACAGAAGGTCCGGTGCCTCGCATCCGAGGTCCGTACTCCAAGCGATACATGCGACAGAAGCCACGGCGTCCAATGGTAGGGTTTTTTTGGATTTGACGTCACGACTTCTATTAACACTGGAGACTACGTATGCCAATATGTGACTTGCAGTGTGCTAACCGCACGTACTCAGTAGGCCACAGTTCGGCAGATGATGCTTAGCCTTTTGTTTTTCTCGCCATCTTATTCAGGGATTTATTAAGTCGCAAAAGGAGCTTTCCTCAATAAGCTTTACCCAAGTTCTGTGCGACCACCATCCCCGAAATGTTCCCAGTGAGCAAAACAATGTAAGCTGCTTCAAATGGAGCTTTCGTTGGTGTGTAGTGCAAATAATTGAAAACTCCTATCTTTCCTTTCGGTGAGTGAAAGCCCTTAATTCCATGCATTACTTATGGCTTTACCTTTTAGATTGACATAGCTGACACTCTAGATGACGTTTCTGATATATCAGAATCGGAGAAGGAAAGTCCTGTGAGTAAGACCGAGCTAGTTTATTTCGAGTGCCTCCCTATAAAGTTATTATGATTGATTTTCAGTTCGGAATAGGTCCTCAGCAAGCTGAGGATGGCTCCATTTTTTTGGATCTTAATGATATGGAGTTTCTGAATGATCGTAATCGTCAGCTCCACTACCTCATAAACAAACCACGCCTTGTGTGAGTCGATTTTTTGCAGCGTTTCTGAGTAGTGTACTGGTCATAACTTTCGGCAGTTTCATAAATGCGAAAATGGTTCGTGTGGAGAAGGGAATTTTACATAATTGTTTTGTCAGTGATAGAAAAGTCTGTGAAGAGTGTGTAACTGTTGCAAATTTAGTGAAAGTATGGCTTGCTTGAATACCCGAGTACCGATGTTTCCACCTATGACGACCTCCAGAGGCACGTTCATATTCTTCATTGACGGCAACGAGGTACAGTTGTAGTACAGCTGCAGTGGATATCTTCTTCCCTATTGTTTCTCTTAAGAACATTTGTAGGTCGATATTCGGAATTTGACTTGCGATGCGTTATCACCGTGGTCGGAAAGCTTGCAAATGAGTGATGGTGGGTGCTTATGTTGGAAATTTAATGATAATATTATGCTTTTTCTATCTTGCATTTCACAGTTTTGCGTGTAGGTGCAATAGCGATAGGCGCGCACAGTCGGAGGTCAAATCTGTGTCCGAATCTCGCTAAAGTTAGCCGAGCCTTCGCAGCCCCACAGAGTCGCTTAATTTATAGCAGGGGCCGGATGCAGCAAGCCTCGGGCCGGGGATAAATCCCTTACCCAACGATCCAACCTCGGAAACATATCCCCAACTTGGGGACGTATCTCTGCCTTCGGGACACATTCCCATTTCCGACATGCAGCAAGAGACCGTTTAAGTGTTTCGTCATCATTTTTTGATGGGTTCTGTGACCAGGGTCAACCCTGCGTTGCGCAGTTTTCAACGGCCACGTTGCCTAGTTTCGCCCGATTAGACACGTTCTCTCGCGCGAACATTCACACTCGCATGCTTGAGCCGTCTGCGTCTCCGCGCATACAGCGTGCGTTGAGGATCTCTCAACGTGCCGTTGCGAACTGCGCAACGCTTGGTTGACTCTGTCTGTGACGCGACCATTCGAAACGGTCACCGCCGTAGACCCTATGCGTCTCTGCCGGGCGGAGATAGATCCCCCTAGTCGAGACTTAGGAGGTTTATCGTCGATCGGAACAGGCGCAGAGAGTGACAGCAATGACCGTTTAGAATGGTCACGTAACAATACCAATCAAAAAATAGTGGGCTTGTGACGGAACCTTGCAATGGTCTCTGGCTTTTGGGACAGGGATATGTTTCGGTTGGAATATATCCAGTAACGTCCTCATCCCCGGCCGAGACTTGGTGCACCCGGCCCCAGGTTCATCTCTAACTAGAAATACCTTTCAAGACGTGGAAGCACTTTTCAAAAGGGATTGCGTTATATGTTATTGGGACAAATGCGTGGAACATAATACTCGGGATCATTTTTAGTGGTTCTGGGAATACCAGAATATGTAGAAACTATACTGTAAATAGATCCCCATAAAGATTTTTTTTGCATTTCTGTGATTTCCACTTTGTTGCTCTTATGTCTAAACTCGTTCCCTTACAAGGAATGGTCATTTGGTCGGTCCGGCCATTTGCAATGAGGTGTAGTTTGCTGCACGCGTCTTGCGACGCTGAGCTCAAATCCATTTTCTGTTTCTGCCGAACGATTCTCCGAACGAAGTTATGAGGGATTCTTCTCACTCTGGCTATCTCAGTGGCGCCCTTACATCCCCCTATCCCACTCGGCACACATAAGAAGAGCAGCAGAGGGTCTAGTGGAGTGAGCATGGTGATCTAGTGGCGCTCTTGCTTCATTGGCCTGACTTCATGTGTTCTAACCGCTGGCCGTGATCAACTTTTGCATTTTTCGAAGGTTGCTCATACGAACCCAAAAAGCGCTATAAGTGGTTATTTTGTTATCGTTCTAATCGTTCGTTCTGTTTTTACGCGAGCCAAGTGAGATATTGGGACGTAGAGGGCGCCTCAGTGAGATAGCCACAGTATGAAGAATCCCTCATAACTTCGTTCAGAGAATCGTTCGGCGAAAACTGAAAATGGATTTGAGCTCAGCGTTGCAAGGCGCGTGCAGCGGACTACACCTCGTTGCAAATGGCCGGACCTACCAGTTGACCGTTCCTTATTAGCAGAAGCCTATTAATGTGGAATTATACCATCGTTTTCGGCGTGTCGGAAAACTAAGATTGGTGTTGTTTGATTATGATCAACGCGTTGATTTAAATTGCTCTGTTCTTTGGAAGAAAATGGGCCGCGTCAATTACTTATGCCATCCTAAAGTTTCTTCAGAATTTCTCATGTTTCCAACGCTATTGGCCGATGTCAGAGTCTGCGATTGGAGCGATCGGTCAAATGCCAATCGCGCGACCATCGCGCGATTCGCGCGGCGATCGCGCGATTGACATGAGTCCCATCATGACCAATCGCTCCAATCGCAGACTCTGACATCGGCCATTCAGCTACGGTGTGCATGCAGTACTAATTAGAAAATCCTCCACTCATGCAATGTATACAAATGGTGGAGCATTAATAACTAATTAGTTCGGAATTTTAGCCCTAATACTGGACGGTAGCAGCATGAAAACGCTTTATCAGAGAAAGTGCTGTGTGCTCAAACCTGCGATCGCTATTGCTGCTTATTGTAAAATTATCGAGGAGTGTATCAAGGCAAAACTGGGGAAATTGAAGTGCTTAAGGAGCCCTTAAATTCTCATTTTTCCGCTTCGAATCCATGGTCAACTTTATTTGTGGTCTCGGCTCCCGCGAAGCTCGAAGCGTTCACGCTCACAAAGTCTGTTCAGAGAGAATATGAGTTGCACTCACAATCCGCGTAGTACCCATTGCCGAACTTCGTCGGATTCTCTCTGGAAAAATTTCCTTACCGAGCAAGCGAAAATGATGACATGGGCCTGTTGTAACTTGAACGGGACAACCGAGTTCAGTGATGGGTACCAGACGGGGAGTAGGTACGAGTAATGTTCTCTCGAGACAGCCGAAACCACAAATAAAGTTGACCGCAGATTCGAAGCGGGAATTTTGCCTGGATACACTCCTCGGTGAGTTCTACAATAAGCAGCAGGAGCGATCGCAGCGAGCACACAGCACTTTCTCTGATAAAGCGTTTCAATGCTGTTACCGTCCAGTATTAGAGCTAATATTTCAAACCAATTAGTTAAAATGCTCCACCATTTCTGTGCATTGCATAAGTCGAGGATTTTCTCATTTGTATCACATGCACACCGTAGCTGAATAACGTTAGAGACATGTGAAATTCCGAAGAAATTTTAAGATGGCATAAGCAATTGACGCGGCCCATTTTCTTCCAAAGAACAGATCAATTTAAATCAACGCGTTGATCATAATCAAACAACTCATTCTTAGTTTCCCGACACGCCGAGAACGATAGTTGCTATGCCGTTTTACGAAATTTCCAAATGAGTCAGAAAAAAGAAGAAATCAGGGGGTGGCATATACAATTGACGCGCACTGTATATTCGCAATATAGTTCCATATTAGGAGGTTTTTGCTAAGGGAATGAGTTTCCATATATGTGTCTCACGCGCGTGCACTCATAACGTTTTGAAAAAAAAAACTGCACGTCCTGAACGATTTTCTTGGTAAGGATGAATCTTCGACTTCATAGGTCATTGGATATTGAAATTCTACTGAGATGCAGAGTGGAAGCAACATGCTCGGCATATCCCGTGGAGGTTTATCAGTGCTGGATTTATTCTCTTTCGATTCACCGTCAATTCAATGTTCGGAAGCTTTTTCACGCTGCGCTGAGAACTTCTTTGTAGTTAATACAGCTGAATTCCTAGCTTACGTTAGATGAGTCACTTATAAACTTGTGCGAATTCCTTTTTTCAAGGTTCGATCATGTGTCGACGGCCAAAAACAAGTAAGATCTCACTCGGTCTTAATCGTGAAGGACAGTTGCGTGTCATGAAAATGTCACGATCCCAAGGCACTGACTACCAAATGCACATATATGCGGCCACATTGCCACGACTACCACGCTTGAAGAAAAGAGTGAGTGCGTTCCTAGTTTTGTGTGACCCATCAGTTATCGTAAGACCACATCATATTTATTTATTTTTTTATTTGTTCACTTTTAAAGATGTTTCGTAGGTCGTTTCGTTTCCTGTACAGAAGATAACATTAGTCGGTTCAGGTAATCTATTTAACCAAAGGCGGTATGCAAATAGGTCACTCGATGATTGTGTATTGGTACACTGAAGAAGGAGCGCTACCCACACAGGTTCCGTCCGATCCCTTCACATTCGCACCCTTTGCTTGACCATCGTTCCTCTTCTTTTATTTATCTTTCTTACTGTTTTGTTTTCTTACTGTCAATTTGTCAGGTTCCACATGGCAATAGTATCACTTGTGAATCACTATACACACGTCTTCCGCCGTCCGTGCGTGATGAAGCGCGGCGCCTACTTGCAAATCATCCTCCGTCTGAAGTCGCAGAGTTGCTGTCCAGCAAGACCAATTATGCAGTTCCTCCTCGCGCGGTTGGTTTTTTTTTGTTTTCTTATAGTCAATTTGTTTCTATTACTTGAATGATCCCGAGTTTTACTTTTTAAATTCAGGATGATAGTTTTTATCTCGTTATTTTCTCAATGTGACTTTGAAATCATATGGGCCATAGTTTTTCGAAAGCGGACGTCATGCATATTCCAAATTTGCCTAAATAATTAGGAAGTGTACGATTTCAAGAAAGTTATTTCTTCTCGGAATATCTTTTCTTACCGTTTCTCGATGGGAGGCGGTTGTTTGGCGCGGTCCTTCGCAGCAACTTTGCCATCGGAACGCATGGACCGTAATTGCCACCGTTGCTCCTCCCATGCCTTGGCCAAACAACTTGTCCACATCAGCTAACCTCTAGATTTACATAATTGGCCGATCTAAAGTGGAGCGCGACCAATCTCGATTCTTCCTTCGACTTCTTTTCGTTCTGCACGTTCAATTCGAACCAACTGCAGAGTTACTTGGAAGTGATTGTGCCACGATCATTTGGAGCTGTGATACATTCCACTTCACAGCAACTTGCAGTACATAATGAGAATGCTCAAGATGATGAGGTGAATCTACCTTGTCAAGAGGACAGTTTGTGGGAAAATCTGTTGTCGTTGATTACATTAAAAAGCTGTTTTGAAATTCTTGCCTCGACCGCTATTCATAATGAATTTCAATCCCACCGCCTTGCATTGCTTTTTGTTGAACGAATCGTCCAAATCTAAATAAATAGCGTAGGGCTCACCAGCCAACTTGAAATCTTTGCACTTCATTTTGGTCTCCTCGTCCTTTTTGTTATCGCCACCGCTTGCGTACCCTTTTCATTAGCTGTCGCTATTCAGCAGAATTCTGAATCCAAATTTTCGAACTGGTGATTTTTCCTCCAACGTGCACTTGATCATCATTTAAATTGAATGGTATCGTATAACAGATTCCGTTCTATTCCCTCGTATTCAGCCCTCTTTGAGTTTTCCTTTTAACGAGTTGCTATGCCCAGTCCAACAGAATGACATTTCTCAGTAATTATTGCAAGAGGGGACTATGAGACGTGCGATGTTGCATCCAATATGCCCATGAGAGATCCAAATACAACGAGATTGGGATGAGACATGCCGTTGGCAAACTAGAAGTAAATCACTGGCTTGGAAAACATCAATTTCTGTATCGAAATGGAAGGGAGCATCCAATGAAACAGGGCCGCAATGGACACAAAGTCATGCTCATTACGGATGAAAATCACGGGTAAATTTTACCGGAGAGTCCACATCAGATCACGGAATCAGCTGTAGCCCGAAGGCTTGTGGGATTCCTCTATTCCAGTGGGGAGGATACCTAATCTTTATAGTTCACCAATTCAGTGTCAGCGTCACTTACTGAACTCACGATGGCAACAGAACCTCGGACTAGTGCAGTGTTGATTTCTATGTGACTGAAACAGCGCGTTGAGGACATCTTCACTTTCTTTTGAGCTCATAGTGGGACGTATAAATTCAACCTCACACCATAAAAGGACAGGATACGAAAAATAGCAAAATGCTCAGCACAATTGACCCTTTCTCAGTGATCGCCTGGAGCTTGTGTTTCCATCATGATGAATGCTTTCCACGTGTTCATCACATAGCGCGAAAGCAAGAAACTTCTCTGCTCATGTCACACATTCAAAAAGAGCAACTGTATACGAAAAAAGACCACTAGCCACTAGAAAAACTTCAATGGAACTCGTATAAACTATTTTCTTAACATAAAAGACCGAAGGAAATCGTTTTATGAACTGCAAGTTGCTGGGAAGTACATTGTATCACAACTCTAAAATGGTCGTGATACAGTCACCTCGAAGTAACCTTACAGTATTCTAACAGATGAAGTGTGCAAAGCGATGTCAACGTAGGAAATAAGCCGGAAGAAGAATTGAGATTGGGAAAGTGAGGGAACGCTGTTCTGGCGCGCTCCACTGTAGATCGGCCATTTACGTAAATCTAGCGGATAGCTGATGTGGACGAGTTGTTTGGCCAAGACATGGGAGGGGGGATGTGGCAGTTACGGTCCATGCGTCCCGATGGCAAAGTTGCTGCGAGGGGCCGCGCCAAACGACATACACCTTCCTCGATCTCTAGTGAAGTGTGAACGGCGGCGCTCCTCAGCTAACGCTGCGACGCAGTCACCTTGACACAATCGTCGTCTCTTGGGGACTTCAAGTTTCACTATCTAATGTTGATGTACTGGATCGTTAACAAGGCATAAAGAGGGGCTCGTTTCGAGACCTTTAGGAGGGGGTGGGGTCGCAAAAATCATGAGCAAGTGCGAACGCGGTGGTTGACCCTGGTACTAGAACTTTTTTCTATGGTACTGCCACTTTTTTTCTATGACGAGTGCACAGACATTGAGAGCACGGCGCCTGGCTCGGCTCTAAACCAAGGAAGGAGATGAGAGTCCTAACAAGGGAGGTCGTTCAGGGTATGCCGAACTTTTTCGAAATGGTTTCTTGCATGGCATTGGGGCACATAGAGGGACCACAGAAGCATGGTTCATTTTTTTCTGAACGGCTGTCTGAATATCGGAAAGGAGATCTCTAGTTCGATTTCTCGTGGTGGCAAGTTTTTGCATTTCGTGTTGACGTTTCCAAATGCGCGCAAAATGGAGTTGGCATGAATAATTAGTACCAAATTCATGATTAGGAACGTCAGTAACCCTTACAAGTAGGCTTTGATTGAAAAACTGGTGAAAAAGGTGAGACTAGGGATCCTCTTTTCTGGCATTAAGACGGTCGTCAGGAAAAATTAACCATGCTTCTGTGGTTCCCGCATGTGCCTCTATATCATGCAAAAGACGGTTTTGAAAAAGCTTGGCACACCCTTAAAGACCTTCCTTGTAAGACTAGCCTTGGAAGGGGAGGAACTCTAGGGTGGTGGGGTAAGCCAATAACATTGTGGCAGAAATTTGAATGTATGAGATCACAGTGGTCATCTGCCGCTGATAAAGCGAGAGAGCGCAGACGAGAGCATCGGATTGAGGCGGCTTAGAGGACGGAGTACAAGTAGTCCGTCGACCATGCGGAGAGGGGAACATGAGGCAAGAGAACACGTGGAAGGGCGCCGCAACGGAGCTTGAAGGTTCTATCTTTACAGGACCCTAATGCCGTTCTCGGACGATTCCCATGCACGAAGTGCCACATCTGTGATTGTTCCCTGGGGGCAATCCTACAGATCGAAAAATAATTACCCTTCTTCTGACAGGGTTGCCTTCACAGTGCAAATATTCATGTGTAAGAGAAGCTGGAAAGTGGCATGAGAAGATTGAAAGATCTAGAACCTGTATAAAATGTGTCTAAGAATGATACGCATGTTTTCCCTAGCTCATCTCTGCACAATATTTACACAGAGAACAAAGGAACCGATATTTTTGTGACGGGGTAGAGGATAGTGAAATTTTTCGTATTCTTGTTGTTTCGCCGTGACAAAAATCTATTATATGTGGTATTTTGAAGCTTTATAACATCCGACGGGAGTTGCGGCGTGAACCGAGATATGTGGACGTTAAACTGGAAGGCAACGGGTGAGTAAGCAGCCGGACTTCGATGGTCGGCGTAATTATTGGTAATTGTTCACTTTTATAGAATGGAAGACTTGGACTATATCCCTGACTGGCTACAGGCTGACATTGCTCATGCAAAGAAGCAAGGAGAATTGGTATGTAGGCAAAAGTGAGGTAATGTTGGAAAAGTAAATTCGCATTGCGATGTTTCAGGCAGCTGCACAGAGTGCACAGGGAATAGTCGATGGCGGTGACATTGACGTGTCGCATACAGAAGAAGTTGAACAGGCTGTTGGTTCGCCAGTGCGGAAGGTTTTTATTATTATTTTTGTTTGGTCTATAGCAATTGGTACAAGTCGAATTGCAAAGAAAAATTACTTCATTTTTCTCTATTTTACATTATTTAGAGCACTGCTACACGTCTTGCAAATATACCACCAGGAGGAGGTCACTCATTACGTGAAGATGCTGTCTGGAGGTATGCCAAGGAGGCATTCGACGTCAGCAGCAACGAAGCAGTCTTTGACGCGTTGTGGAGATTACTTCTTGAGAAAAATGAGCCGAGGTTATTGCAGAATATCAAATCGGTCAGTGGTAGAGTCGTCATATTGGCCCCTTTCATGCTCACCATTTATGCGGTTTTACGATTACGTGATTTGGCGATTTGGCGACTACTCGAAATCAATACATGTAACGATCGGAATGGTCACCACTGCACCGCACTGACAAATTGATTGGGCGGAGCCATTTCTATCGCTGCACAACTTTGTTGTCACACCTAGTCCTTCAGCCTGATCGCCCAATCGCGTAATCTCTAAATAGCCTGCTGTGAATAGGGTTCCAGGGCCCAGTCATACTTTGCGATCGTGCGATCGCAAATTCCATGCCATTGAAACGCCACTTGCAAACGCGTAGCAGTTGTCATGGGGTCAATTTTTTGTTATCATCATTTCGGCTCATCTATTCTTTTCGATTCGCTTATTTCATTGTGACTATTTGTTGATGTGTAAACATTGACAGACACCAAAAAGGACGACACGCAGCTGAAACGTCGCATGTCTCACGCACGTCAATTCCGGCGTTTGCAATCGCCTGGAATTTGCGATCGATCGCAAATTCCATGTGGTTGCACGATCAATATGTAGTCTTTCCACACTCGAAGTGGTGGTCGCAAAGTATGACTTAACACTCAGGCCCGCATTACAATCTGCGATCCGCGGTCGCGATTCTGGCACCGTGCCGTGCGTGCTGCAGTCATCGCCGTCGTGAGCGGCACTTGAACGACAAATCGTGTATGGGTAGTGTGTGTATGTGTGGTGCGATGATTGGGAGTAATCATTTTGTACTCCTACTGACTAGTAAAGGGCGCCATTCGTTGCGGGTTCCACGGCCTCAACCCGCGGGGATCCCAAGCGATCGCAGTTGGATTCAAACATTCCAGCTTCTCACGCATGTCAATGTGACTGCCCTCACCCCCCACCCCCCTAGACTGGCTACACTGCCCCTGGCTCACGGATTCCCCGCTCCACATTGAAGGGTTCACTGTAGCAGGAGGCAGTGGGACCCGTAACGAATGGCGCCCTTTACTAGTCAGTAGGAGTGCAAAACGATGGCTCCCGATGATTGCAGAACGGTGGCGCGGTGCATCGCGAAAGCAATCGCATGAGTTGCAGAGTGTGACACCTCTTTGAACGCCAAAGAGTGATTGAAGCAGCTTTTTTAGGACTTCGGTATCGAAATCGTCGCGGATAATCATCCACTGCTTGTTGAAGGCGAATCTATAGAAGCAATGGTAGTGACCGACGATGGTTTGGTGTCAGCTGAAATTGTTGATGAAGGAATGATTCCGGAAGGTGCTACCATAGAGAACGTGGAAATTGTCGAAGAAAGCGTGGTCGTCGAGGATCACCCGGCTACGGTGCAGAGCCAAACAGAGCCGGAAGAAAAGGATAGCACACCAAAGGATGAAACTGGAGCGATTCATATTGGAGAAGAGGTTGAGATACAGTCGGTGGAAACGGTGGAGACCGAGCGGTAGTCGGCCTTAGTTCGTAGTCATTTGAATTTCCTCATGCTTTTGTCATGTTTTTCCTTAGCATTATGCATTTTGCCTTATGGCGTCTTACTTTCCAAAAGGTATGCCGTTGCACCTAGGCAGCATTTAGAGTCGGCGATCGTAGTTGCGATTAGGCGGCTAGTCTGTAAGGAATAAGGATGTGTATGGATTAGGCCGATTAGGCGATTAGGCGAGTAGGCGAGTAAACGTTTAGTCTGCTGTTACAGTCCGCGTTCCGTCGGACAATTTGCGCAAAAGTCACAGGATCCCATTTTCATATTTGAACCATTGAATATGAAATAAGTGGGGTCATGAGCAGTACTCATTCAATTATCACTATCATGCAGAAATAGCATCAGGATTGGAGAGCACTTCTCAGTACCAATGGCGTTAGTTGCGATTTGGTGCCAGAGCCTGCGAGCGCGCGATTTCGCGATTGGACGGATCGTGGACTCTGATACCAGCCTTAGGCGATCGCTCAGTGGTCAGAGCAAACAATCATACGTATCTTTTCCTTCTCGGTACTCGCCTTTTCATCTAACAGATCATATGCTCTTTTTGAATCACGTTCGCCAACTCTAAACCTGCCAAAACTTTGTGGGCCTAGTCGAACATCATCTGTAAAATATCTTAGAATTGTACTATGATTACAATGAAGTGCACATCAACGACATTATTGTATACCGTACATGGGAGCGTGCGGTAGCGACGCAGTTTTATGAATGTTTGGTGGTTGTTATAACACTTTTCTTCACTGGTTTGGAAATCGTCACAACGCGAAGTTGTCTGTGTATTCAAGTGGGGAACCTGTTGCGCACATCAGCTGCTTATAGGAAACCACGCTAGGTGCACGTTCGTCGTCGCTTTCGAAAAACTTTTTTCCACCCGCTATTTTGTATGCACCCAAACTACATCTTAGTATGGCTTGACAGCCTAGTCAAGTCCTTTATTGATTCTCATAAAGCGATCCAATTGGTGTGTTTCTCTTATAAATTGTAGCAACAGTCGCTAGACTAATCGCTTGCATTTTTTACAGTGCTCCACTAAGTGTTAACCATGGAAGATGAGTGATTCTTACCAGAGTCCTTGGTGATTTTAGTTAACACGTTGACGACATTGCATGTTTTGGCATTTTGCACCTCGTGGGACAGGAGCGATTTTGCGACCGCGCCGTCCTCACCTTACTTAGGCCGATGTCATAGTTTGCGAATCGAGCGATTCGCTAGCGAATCGCTCGATCCGAGCCGTTGCACCCACGCGACTCGACCGTTGGCACCAGCGAATCGTAACTTGCTGCGCAGCGAGTCGAACGATGTACCAGCGATCGAACTAGGTACCAGCGACCAATATTGCGGGACCCAACTTTCAAAGGAAGCCCGCCACTTTCAAACAGCGTCCCCTGTCACGTGACACTGCTTGAATGTGGCGGGCTTCCTTTGAAAGTTAGGTCCCGCCACTATTGAGTCGCTGGCACCTAGTTCGACTCGCTGGAACATCGTTCGACTCGCTGGCACAAAGTTGGATTCGCTGGTGCAACGTCGATTCGCTGGTGCAACGCTCGGATCGAGCGATTCGCTAGCGAATCGCTCGATTCGCAAACTATGACATCGGCCTTACGCTTATTTTTTGTTAAAAATGCACCATAACTTAAGTTTCATAGGACTATTTCGGCAAGGACGATCGCACAAAGGTTAAGTATATAAATAGCAAAAGGTTTTCGTTTAGAAGAGCGCACAATAACCACAAAGAAGTAAAAAAAACATCACTTTCGCTGCGAATGAGACTAAAAGCATTTATATCTAAGTACTCCCATCAAATCAAATAAAAAGATACTTGACCACTCTAGCTGCCAAGCGGTTTATAGTCATGCTAATGTGTTATCTATAGAATGGATACAAGACCCGAGAGGAAGGAGCGCAAGCACGATAAAAGTGAGTAGCATAGAATGTCCGATGCGGTGCGAAATTCTTGACGCGCATGCGCGTCAGCTTGTCGTCAACGTGTTAATCTTTACAAACTCTGTGTAAGTCTAAGTAGTTGCTAAGATCTCAGCGCAGTTCTTCTGTTTGAAAAATGATTATTGTTATCAGTGTTGATGATGAATATATAAAATTAGATGTCCAAGCGCATTGTTATTTCGTTAGGTTGTCGCAAATGATACTGCGCATTTTCTTCTTCATCTTTCAAAATCTCGAGATTGTTTCAAAACATCCACCGCAAAACGCAGTGAGCGCTGGCCAATGCTTGTCCAGAGCATTTCTGCCGTAGCATTTCGCAGTGTTTGAAGCTGAAAAATCTTCTTTAAACGGAGGTATGTTCGACTGCTCCTGCGTATGTACTTTGACACTTTGGTAGTCCTTCAGCGGCGATCTTCTCAGCGAGGACCGCAGCTCTTCCATACTTCCCGGTTTCTGCGATTTGCATCCAGTGTAGACCACGTTATCTGAAATACTTTGAAAACGAGTCGGCCCACCGGGTTTGCGATCATCCTAGCGGTCTTGTTTTGTATCTTGGGAACCATTCAGTGACTCGAAGGCCCCATCCGTCATTGCGGCATGTACTGTAGGGGATCTTCCAGGTGTGATCTCTCCCTTAAAGGAATTCTTCGCGGAAAGTTCTTGCATTCTTTCTTGACATGGATGTGGCAGTTGTGATCACTGGAAACAGCAGGCAAAGTTTCACGCATGAAGATTCTGTTTCCGAAGAGAAACAAACGTCCAAAAGCTACACGTTATGGACATCGAAGGTAATTCGGGCGGAGCCAAACGAGACATGGGAAGAAGTTGGCCTTTAGCCAGCTACGTTTCAGGCGACGCAATAACGGAAGCCGGGTAAAGTGATCGATTTTGGAGAATAGAGGCAAACAATCGATAGAGTATGATGCAGTAGAAGTTAAGATGTGAATGCAATAAAGGGGAAAGCCAGAAAGAGTTTCTAGTGAAGGCACTCCAAGAACTAAGTGGAAGCATCCCCGTCGCCAGCATTTGTGAAAGACGTTCGTGGGCACTTTAAACGCGTGGCAGCCCTTTCGATTTTTTGAATTTTTAACCAGAACGAAAGCAATGTTTCTGCTCTTTCCATTCTCATCGTGGATAACAAAACCTCATGTGACTAACGAAGGTGTCGAGGGAAACTGAGAAATATTCCTCGGTTTCTTCGTCCGCTGAAGTTTTACTATGCAAATGTAAGATCGGTCTCAAAAAATGCAGAGTTCCTCAAAGCTGAGTTAGCTAACAGCTATGATATATATGCTTTTCCAGAAACATGGTTAAAACCTAGTTATTATACATACGCTGCGACGCATAATCTTAGTTCCACCTACAAATTTCCCAAAAACTAGAAGTTGAAGATGTTTTCGCAAAGGGTTCTATAAACAAATTGTGACTCATGCAAATGTGAATCTGAATATTATCACAGAAATACAGTTTGAAAAAGCAAAAATTTTTATCGTCATTTTTTCAAAAATACCCGACTCGCCAATAACGCAAAATTATAGTTCCACCTCGTGTTTCTCCGCTGTATTTTGCTTTTACTCAATCAAATTTTGAAATTATTACCCACTCAATCAAATTTTGAAATTATTACCCACTCAAGTCATTCAGCTTATGGCAAAGGTGAAACCGTTGTCGAACTTCCGTAAAAGGAAAACCACAGCAAAAGTGACGCCGCAGTTGAAGAGTCAGCTGCACGCTAGAATTTGTCGGGGTTGCTTCACACGAAAAGTTTCTTTCGAACGGTTGCTACAGGATATGATTCTGGGAAAACTCTGATTACTACCGACCGAGATAAGCGCCGTATCGTGAGAAAATAATACGACTTTATCCAGACGGGACGGAAATCAAAACTTCTTCAAAATTAGTGTCTCAATGGAAGCAGCTTCACGTGTTTACAACACGCTCGTGACAGTCCATGTCTGCAGGATAAAAATACGCTTTTAGTGAGAAGAAATCAGAGAGAAAAACGAGACATTTTTCTTTGAAAGCGCAGCCAGTTCGAGTGAAGCGGTGGCATTCTTTCATTTGCCATTTTGATTTGCGTCTTTCTTTCTCTTAACGTTGTTCTTCTCAGATCGATTTTCTACTACGTAGCACAACATGGATGGAGAAGAAAATGATCAGGAGGAATGGTCAGAGGTTCCAAAAACCACAGACATGTAAAAAAGTGTCCTCACTTCGCTCTACTTAGCAAAACTTTTTGAGAAAATGGCTCGTTTTCTTTCTTGATTTTTTCTAACTGGAAGCGTATTTCTTATCCTCCAGACATGGACTGCTATGAGCGTTTGTAAAACACGTGAAACTGCTCCCATCGAGACACTAACTTTTGAAGAATTTTTGATTTCCGTACTCCGACTGGATAAAGTCGTATTATTCTCACGATACGGCGCTTATCTCGGTCGGATAGTAATCAGGGTTCTTCCCAGAATCATATCCTGTAGCATCCTTGAGAAACTTGTTCGCTACGAAGCCACCCCGGCAAATTCTAGCGTGAACTGACTCTTCAACTGCGGCGTCACTTTTGCTGTGGTTTTCCTTTTACGGAAGTTCGACAACGGTTTCACCTTTGCCATAAGCTGAATGACTTGAGTGGGTAATAATTTCAAAATTTGATTGAGTGGGTAATAATTTCAAAATTTGATTGAGTAAAAGCAAAATACAGCGGAGAAACACGAGGTGGAACTATAATTTTGCGTTACTGGCGAGTCGGGTATTTTTGAAAAAATGACGATAAAAATTTTTGCTTTTTCAAACTGTATTTCTGTGATAATATTCAGATTCACATTTGCATGAGTCACAATTTGTTTATAGAACCCTTTGCGAAAACATCTTCAACTTCTAGTTTTTGGGAAATTTGTAGGTGGAACTAAGATTATGCGTCGCAGTGTACTTTCTTCTGTACTCGGTGATGTTATTGCAAGTCATTAGATGTGATTGAAAAAACCTGGAGGAGGTGTTGCGATTTTTGCTCAGCAAAGCCTTTCTCTAGTATTTTGTGAGTCAGTTGACGATTCATTTGAAATACTTTGTGTAGATGTATATGCTGATAATCATTGCTTTTCACGATTACCCCATTCACGATTACCCTTTATAGAACCCCCTCTTGTTCCAAAGCAAGCACTGAGTTACTTGTAAAAGCACTCAGTGATTTGATATCATGCGATAAACCTAGTATCATATTTGGTGATTTCAATCTCCCTGAATTTTGTCTTCAAAAGGAGAACCCTTCTAAATCTTCTCTGTTATCATGTTTGAAAGAGTTGGTTGAAACCCATAACCTCACGCAGCATGTAACAGAATTCACCGGTAGTATAATGGATTTTGTTTTCTCTAACGTTTCACACCTAGTAAAACGCCTAATTGTGTCTCCACCTGTTGGTTTAAGTGACCATAACGCTATCAAATTTGAAATAATGTGCAAACTGTCCTACCCTTTGTACTTTTATAAACGTAGGTACTCTAGATGAAGAACTTCGTTCCAGCCTAGCTAAGATACATTGGGTCCCTTTGCTTGAAACCAAAAGCAATGTAAATGACAAATACGAACTTTTCATATCTATCCTACACAGTCCGATTGATTGCTATGCCCCCTGGGAGTAAGTCCCTTGCTTCAAATCAGTTCAACTTCCTAGTCATCTGCAGAGAATGTGGGAGCACCGCGAATGTCTCTTTCATGGGGCTAGACGAACTAACAACTTTGACCGTTACAGAGCTTTCACTCAGAAATTTTGTACACGTCTCAAGAAATATAATGATTATTTGGAGAAGAAAATTATTAGCTCTGGGAATGCCCTGTCTTTCCATATGTATTCAAGTAAAAGAATCAAGGAATCTAAACGTATCGGTTGTTTAAGAAATGGTGAAGTTATAGCGATTTCACCTATCGGGAAAGCTAACGTATTAGCAGAACATTTTGAGAACGTTTTTCAAGAAGATGATGGGAATATCCCAAAATATGTTCATCCCATAACTGTTACAATGAGGGATTTTCCATGGTTCACAGCTTCTACACTGTACGATTTAATCTTAAAATGGCCTGGTTCATCTTCGCTTACTTCTGATTTCATACCATTCTTTGTTATTCAAAAGTAGCTGATGTCATTTGCGGTCCTCTAGCATACATATTCAATCAGTCACTCACATTTGGTGAGATACCCTCAAAATGAAGCATTCTTTTGTCGCACCGATTCTGAAAAAGGAACCTTCATGGCACCCTGAAAACTACCGTCCTGTAAGCATCACGTCTATCTTTTGTAGACTTTTTGAGAAGGTCTTAAAAAATTACATTAATCATCATTTACTGATAAATAATATTATTTCAAGGCATCAGCACGGTTTTGTTCCAGGCCGTTCGGTTGAACAAATATGATCGAATGTCTGAACGACTGGACTGAAACTCTCGATAATTAGCACCGTTGCGACGTGATTTACTTTGACTTTGCAAGAGCGTTTCACAGAGTTTCACAGAAAGAAAAAACTGATTTACAAACCAGAAATCCTTGGTTTTCACCCGGTCATGATTAAATGGATTTCCACTTACCTGAGTGGTAGAACGTTCCAAGTTAAACTCGATGGCTCATTTTCCGATGTTTAAAATGTGAAAAGTGGGGTGCCTCAAGGAGGTATATTATCACCAGAACTTTTTAATATATTCACAGCTGAGCTTCCTAAGACCTGAAAATCTATAAGTCTATACTAAGCACTGATGATTTTCATAGTATGCAGAGAGCAGTTGATATAACACTTCGTTGGTCTGTGGAATGGCAACTACCCATGTCTAACGGTGTACATGCAGTTAGCTGTCGGCATTCCACCCTCATTGAACTTATACACTGTTAATTGGGCTACTCTCTCGGCTGTTCAGTCAGTCAGAGACCTAGGTTTTCACTACAATGATAAATTTGACTTTTCTGAACACATAAAAAGGAGGGTCCAAGCAGCTCATTTACGTACATTCCAAATTTTCAAGGGGTTAACTTTGGCTAATCAGAAAGCATTGCTATGTGCATACAAGTCTATACAAGCCTTTGGTTGAGTCCAGCACTACTGTATTCAACCCATTCAAAAAGAAACCATCTATGCACTTGAAAAAGTTCAAAACAATTTCATCCGTAAGCTGTTCATCGGAATGGAAGGATTCCAGTACTCCATACCGAATGCGGCTACTAGAAAGATTAGCCTCACACTGACATCTCTTTAATTGAGAGTGAGAGAGTTGAGTGAGAGCAGAGTGTTTGGCCTATGTTTAGTTCATAAACTGGTAAAGAATTATTATGTGACTAGATTTTCCAATGTTTTCAAGATGTCATTTGCGAGAACTAGAGGTGGGTATATGAAAATATTACTGACGCGGCCCAAGAGTAATGTGCGTGCAAAGAACTTCACTCCTAGAGCCGGTAGTGATTATTTGAACATTGCAAAAAATATACCTGCTACTTTGACGCAAACGCAGTTCAAGCGACGAGTATCTAACATGATACTCAGAATTAGAAGCTCATAGTATTTTTTGAGACTGATTATCGTAATTCGTTACTCTTCCAATGGAATTGATTTGTAGTTGTTTCTGTTCAATTATGATTCTATAATGGTATTAATTATTTCTCACGTGTGCCTTATACAAACGTAATAAACTTATACTTATACTTATACTTATACACCACGAATATCTAAATTATCAGCTAAATTTCATCCGCTCCATCATCGACGGCTTTCAACCTCTTTTTCTTCGTCAATCATTATCCTCTTTTTACCCGGTCTCCGGACGCCTCTGGGCAATAACTCTCGTGGCAAACTCCGCCTACTTCGGTGCATGCTCCGCCCACCAATAGCATTTGCCCCCTTCCTTTCGCCGACCTCTAACCCTTTTTTCCCCGGTCTCTGGGACCTCTTGGAACTGAATTACGACATTTTCGCAAATTCCGTTAACTTAGGTGCGTGCTCCCCCACTAATAGCAGTTGACCTCCTTTCCCTCGCCAACCTCTAAGCCCGTTTTCCCTATCACTAGGACTTCTTGGAACCAAACTGCGACCCTTCTGGCAAACTCCGCCCACTTTGGTCGAGCCCGCCCACCGATGACAGCCGGCCTAAGCTCCTCCACCCACCTCCATCCACCTTTTTCCCGGCCTCCGGGACTTCTTGGAGCCGGGTTATGAATTTTCGTCGCAAACTCCTCCCACTTTGTTCAAGCCTCGCCCATCGATGACGATTGGCCTCCACTCCTCCTTCCACCTCTATCCCTTTTTCCGGCTCATTTAGGCTTCCCCGGCCCGAATCATGAGTGTCGCGAACGCGATGATCGCTCCGAGGGAATCCGGGGCGCGCCTGGGCCCGCAGGCTAGTTGCCGTCTTGACCCCTACGTATCTACTTCGTGATCGTGCGGCAACGCACGCTGCTGTTATCGACAGCAACATTACGAGCGTTCCTGGGTACCGTTCTATCGTATGGGTTCTCCTAAGTCATCTCTATGTGCACGGCAATCCTGCTCGGCTTTGAGCCCTTAGAACTAACTTGGATATCATATCGTTGTGGATTTATCGGGAAGCCAAAATATATATTCGCAGTTGGTCGTCTGACGAGTCTGTGGCAGAGACCCGACGTGAGCTTTCTAGTTCACTTCGTTACTAACTCTTTTATTGACTTTGCCTCTCTTTAAGACAATAATTAGTAAATCTTTGTAGATGTTGAGGACTCTTTCATTTCAAGCTTTATTGGTGAGCTTTCGCTGATATAACAGCTTCCTCAGACCTAGAAGAATTATAAGCATATCACAATTAAACAGCCTTCACAATACTTATAGCAAATGACAACTAACTGACCAGGCGGCTACTTTCAATTGAGGAATTCTGCAAACAACTACTTGAGACTGCAAAGTTAAGCTACAATACGAACTAACACAATTGGCGACAATAGAATGATGACACCCTACCCTAGGAAAGTCGCTAACCAAATGAAAAGTACTCAAAATGAGCAGTACGTGACTCATTTCACTGTGCTCGCATACATACACCGTTAACTTATAAATCTCCTTGCCTCTATGAGTTCTTCTCTGTTGTTTATTTCTGGAGACAGTCGCTTGATAGCGAGTGCCTCTAGCACTTTTCTACAATTCCATTTTACAATATCTGAAAATCCAGCAACGACGACACAGAATTTGCCGGAACACGTTTTCTATCCTTCTCAAGTATATTGCATATCATCAGGCTGCTGTCGTTTATGATGAATCTATATGTTTTCTGCTTCAATGTAAGATGCATAGAGTGTTACCGAAGTTTCTTTAAACTTTCAAACATTGCATATACTCGGAATCACTCAGTTTCAACCAGTCTTGCTTCTCTAAGACGTGCGCTACTAGACGCATGCGTTGCAGAGCGTCGACGACGAAAATCACAACGCATACGTGGGATCACCACAACAAAAAGTTTTCTACGAGGAAGATTAGATCGGGATGTATGGCAATCAATTTCAAGCAGGAACCAGATCCTGTGCTCACGAATCCGAGATCGCGAAAGAAGAAAACTACAAGAAAAGATCGCATACTTGAGATCACAAATTCACTCTCGTACAGACCATTTTATAGAACCGAATGCTACTCCACCAAAGCCTTGCACAGTAATCGGAACAGATTTAGTAGATGAAGATATGGAGGCTGTGCTTAGTTGGGACCATCTTTTGCCATATCTACGGCTGTCACTCAGGAAGTGTTAGATTCAGTCATGTGTGCTTTCCACAAATTTGCATACCAAATTCGATGGAGGGAAAATTCAAGTCCCACTGTTTTGGACAGGTTATCATCATTCGCTTCATCAATACCGTTTCGAACACCATCGGTTTTGACACCAAATCAGCACCTGCACTAGAACCTGCACTAGCATCACTCCAACCGAACCTGGTACAAGCTTATAGAACCGACACGACAGCGAAGTTTGCATCGAATCTCACTGTGCAAGAAAGACATGGCTTGAGAAAGTTATTACGTCTGAAGAATGAGCTTCGATACAGTATAAGTGACAAAAGTGGTGACTTCGTTGTTCTTACGCAAAGGATGGGCAAGAGTCTTGGCCGTCTACATCTCTCAGATGAAGCAACGTACGGGAAATCATCGCTTCGAGAATTTGAAAAGGTATCTAGCGAACTCCGAAACACAACAACGCGAGTATTGGGCAAAATCATGAACAAGAAAACGATCAAGCGACTTCTGCTGACGTTCCCTGCTATTCCAACATACTATGCATTGGTCAAAACGCACAAATTCCCCGAAGACGTTGATTTGCATCACGTCGATGAAGACCGAATCAAGACAAGACCAATCATATCCTCATGTGGAGGTCCGTCAGACAGAATAAGCTCGTTTCTCGTCAAGCTCCTATCGCCGCTACTCAATCATGTAGCTGCTCATATAGTCAATGTGGGAGATTTTATGTCTGCCCTAGATCGTTGCCAGATACCTGATGATGCGTGCTATGCAAGCTTTGACGCAGATACACATACACAAACGTCAATAACAATGAGGCTGTCGAATCTGTGATAGAACTCCTCCGTCAACATCGGAAAGTCCACACTTTCGGAATTTTGGAAGATGATCTACGTCAACTTCTGGTTGCTACATTGAAGTGTAATATCTTCCAATTCGACAGAGAATTCTTTTCACAGAAACGAGGCTTAGCCATGGGATTGAGGATTGCACCTCTACTAGCCGTCGTCCACTTACATCGCATAGAAAGAAGATCATTGGTCACGGGAATTGCGTTCTACAAACGATACATAGATGATGTATTTGTGATTGGCTCCACCTCCGCAATGCACACGATGCTTCAAAATCTGAACTCGTGTGATCCAAATATACGCTTTACGGTGGAGTATCCAGATGAGTGCGGTTTTCTCGCGTTCCTTAATACAAAGATTCGGTTGGATCATGGCACCAAGGAGTACGTATGGTATAGAAAACCTGTGTCCAAGAGTATTATTTTACACTCTCGCAGTGGTCATCCACTGTATATGAAGGCAAACGTGATACGGAATCTTATCACGACAAAGACAAGGATCTGCACTCAAGAGTCAGCAGAAGTGGAGCGAAGTATCCTACTATATATAAGCGGCTAGCGTGTGTCTGTTGGTGTGTGTGTGTTTGACCGGAAATTCATAGCCGAGTCACAGTAACGATAGCGCAGTGGTTCCTACACATGTTATAGGGGGTGAGATGGGGACACAAGTGGTACGTGATAGGAGCTATTACGACTGATAATAGCTGATAAGAGGGGCTAGAAAGCGAGCATCGCCAATTTCGTTTTGCCATTCGTATTGGTAAAAGAGCGTCTATACTTACAAGTCCTACGTGGGGTGGTCTCGGGACATTGGTGGTACATGATTGGAAACGATAGCAACCGATAAGGACCGACAGGGCGCACCAGAACGCTGAAGTCGTCGATTCCGTTGCCTGGCTCGCGTTGCCACAAGAGCAACCATACTCACAAGTCTTATGTGGGGGGGGGATATTGTTGGTGGGTGCCAGAAACTGATAACGATTGATAAGGGCCGACAAGGCGCGCCAGAACGCTGAAGTCGTCGATTCCGCTGCCTGGCTCGCGTTGCCACAAGAGCAACCATACTCACAAGTCTTATGTGGGGGGGGAGGGGATATTGTTGGTGGGTGCCAGAAATTGATAACAATTGAGAAGTGCTGATAAGGAGCGTGAAGAAGGAAGAGTCGTCAATTCCGTTACGCAGCGCTGACACTAGAGCGTTCCTACTTACAAATTGTAGTAAGTCGTAGTAGGGCAAACAAAGGTACGTGCACATTATTTCGATATATATCCAGCTTACTTAATAGAATTCGACTGCATAAACTTTAAAAAACAAGTCTTCAGCAAATGGTAAGTTTCATTTCTGAATGTTAACAAAACCCAAACTCATTAAACCGCTAATCCTTTCGTGGTTCTGAATAATGATGAATATAAATGAATGGTAAGCATTAGCTCCTTACTTATGTAAATAGGCATATTTCGTTTTGATTTTGAGACTGATGGCAATCTTATTCACCGCCAAATTATCTGAATTCAAGGAATGCTGGATGTTTACAGTTGTGAGATAAATATGCCAATTCAGCTCCAGACGTTATCACGCGTATTCTCGATGAACTCCACTGAAATTGGGGAAGGTCTAACACGGTCAGTAGTGAGATGGTTAATGGAGTATCTCATGCATATTCCATGGGTCATCCAATTTCGCTAAAGCCTGCCGTGTGATGCGCGCGATAGCGGGCAAAGCAAAACTGGTTTCTAGAATATTGGAAGAACGGCTACACCACGTGTGAACCACGACCATGGCGTCCTTTCTCTACTGCTGGAGGAATACCACTGATACTACCGTAAGTGAACGACGGCATAGCAAAGAAAGTGAACCAGATCGTGAAGTCATCGAACCTCCAAGTAAACTTAATATTTCGCCACCAACGAACATCAAAGGCTTGCTCACGTAATCGAGGCTCTACGAAGAGAAGTGTGGTCGAAGAAACTGCTCGTACTGCACGGATAAGAAGATCTGCCAGTTACAAGGGACCGCTTATTTGGTCACTTGTGAAGATGCGATCGCAAGTACGTTGGAGAAACCATGAGGCCGCTATACAAAAGGATTGAGCATGTACGAGCGCTGAGAAACCCTTCGTCATATCCAAACAGCGGTTTTTCGCGTCATCGTACACTTTACCACGGACAAGAACCGCCTCCTACCATAGAAGTCACCGTGCTCCACCGCTCGAAGGATGCTTCCTTGGAAAGAAAAGTGCTAGAGGCACTCGCTATCAAGCGACTGTCTCCAGAAATAAACAACAGAGAAGAACTCATAGAGGCAATGAGATTTATAAGTTAACGGTGTATATATGCGAGCACAGTGAAATGAGTCACGTACTGCTCATTTTGAGTACTTTTCATTTGGTTAGCGACTGTCCTAGGGTAAGGTGTCATCATTCTATTGTCGCCAATTGTGTTAGTTCGAGTTGTAGCTTAACTTTGCAGTCTCAAGTAGTTGGTTGCAGAATTCCTCAATTGAAAGTAGCCGCCTGGTCAGTTAGTTGTCATTTGCTATAAGTATTGTGAAGGCTGTTTAATTGTGATATGCTTATAATTCTTCTATGTCTGAGGAAGCTGTTATATCAGCGAAAGCTCACCAATAAAGCTTGAAAAGAAAGAGTCCTCAACATCTACAAAGATTTTCTAAAGAGAATATATTCCAAATGAGGCTCAGGGATAACTCCATTTTACAATAATTAGTAATACATAAAACTATTAAACTTTCAAGGATAACTCCATTTTACAATAATTACTAATACATAAAACTATTAAACTATCTTGTGTTTAGTGTGTTGTGAGGTGTTTTCCTTAACATATACGTCGCAGTCGTAGGGGTTATCGAACCTTAGGGCCAAAGGAGTGGTGACGCGGTAGGTGTTAATTGGTGAGTCAGTCTTTAGTTCAGCTGTCAGTAGTAAGTCCTTAGAGGGTGCAGCGCTTAGGAGGCTCACGCGTTCCTTCTTAGGCTACGTGCGCTTCCACCCCACGGTCATCGATCCGCAACATGGTGCATCGTGCGTCGGCGAAACGTTCCCGTTCGGCAACAGCAAGCGTTCAAAAGCCGATAAAAAAAGCACTACCACTGCCGTGGGGTTTAGCAGCGTCCCCTATCCCTTTATTCTGTACTATAGCTCGCTGTAGTAATGGCATTAGTGTTATGTTATGGCATTAGTTCATCAACTAAGGTGCTAAGTACGCTAACGACCGCGGCCGTCCTATCCGGTTAGGGGTGGCAGGTAATCGGGTAGGCGTCCATGCGCAGGGGAAGTTAGGTGTACAATACTTGGGTAAATCAAGTATGCAAAAACGGCTAGGCGGCTAAGTATGAGCTAGCGCCTTAAATTTTGGGGTCAATGTGGCCCTAGCCGTCGCTGGCAAAATGCGCAACTGCGCGGTGGATCGCGGTAGGCTTGGACCCGGGTCAACAGCTTAGTTAGTCTCGCATGTAACGAGCGCGCCGAGGGGAGCCGGCTCAGTCCCTTCTGCCATGTGGGTTGGCCACCATTTAGGTAGTTAGGGTAGGTGTTATTCGGATGGGTCTACCCGCTCAATGTAGGTTTATCTCCTTTTCTGTTTAGTTCAGTTTGCGCTCTCTTGACCACTCATGGGCAATGTCATAGTAGGTTCAAAATTTAATAGCTATGGCAAAGGGTGTACTAGTGCACCAAAGCAAAAACAAAATCACCAAAATGGGCCCTAACAACTACCTCGTCACCACAGGGCCTAGTTATATCATCAAAAACAATATGTGAATAGGCAAAAATCAGTCAATAGGTATCAAAAAAATCAATAAGTAGTGTAGTAAAACTCACAACATAGTCGTTGCTAACTGTAAATTCCCTTTCATCGCTAACAATCCTTCCTACTTTTTTTCATTTTTATTGTCGTTCGTGTTAACGCTGTATACGGTGTTACGGATTTCCGAGCGGGACCCGCTGACACCGCAATCTTCTAAGCATTACGACTCCTTCACGGCGTACATCTGCCACGGACATGAAAGAAAGACGAATCAATCTCGAAATAGGATTTTAAGGTCAACACCCGAACTTGGGAATTCTCGTGGCTTACCTGTCACAATAGCGATCACGATGTCGGCGTGCGCATACATCAAAGGACAGATGACGAAGGCAGCTAATGCCTTGAAGGAGAGGATAAGATAGGTGGAGCAAGCCCTGGACGACATCAGGGATGTGGGAATGAAGTCTGGCGACGACAGAAGCGTTACGATTACGAAGGAAAATCTGATTGTGGACTCAGTGGTAAGTTTGGCACATCTAACGAACATCTTGAAGAGCAGCTGGCAACGAGGAGAGAATTATGGTTCCGAGCTGGAGGAGGAGAAGAAACGCTACGATGTACTACAGGAATTCATGAACCACTGGGAAGCAAACCATCCGGACGAACTCCTGATGGACGCTCGAGCTTTGGTTACCAAATTAGAGTCTTATAAAACAGAAAAAGAGAAACCACGAAATAATTCAAACATTTCAACTATTTCAATAACATTCAATTACCTAAATTAGAAATTCCATTTTTCGATGGGATATGGTTGCATTCCCAGAGTTCTGGGAACTGTACTCCATAGCAATACACAATAATGCAACTTTAGTTCCTTCCTCAAAGTTCGTCCATCTTAAGAGTAAACTAAGGGGAAAAGCAAAGGACCTGATAGCGTCAGTACAGTTATCCGACGAGAACTATCCAAGAGCTATCGAACTTCTTCTTAGTACATACAATAGACCGGATGTACTACGAAACAAACTCGTGGATCAGCTTGAGGCTCTACCACCAGCAGAGCCTACGCCAACGGATCAACGTACTACACTATGCAAAATCAAATCGATATGGGTCCAACTCACCAACTTGAAGGAGCAACCTGGGTCGACGGCGACCATGAAGATAATCAGATCGAAGTTCCCTCAGAAGACAAGGGAGAAAGTCGGAGAGATGCGTAGAAGAGGAGATAATTGGACGGCTGAGGAGCTACTTGACGCCTTCGATAAGGTCATTGACCAGCTGGAAGTGATGGAGGATACGGATCCTACTCCTCAGGTCAGATCGAGGTCGCATGCAGTCGTCGAAAACGTGATAGCCCAAGACCAAGAAAGACCCTAAGGAGATGTTCTAAAGAGAGAAGCTCGAGTTTTAACAGCGACAAATCACCACGAAGGAGTTCTCACAACATGAGAAAACCCCTCAAGACGCAGGGGTCTCGTTGCAACTTCTGCCTAAGAAGAAGACATACGACGACGGATTGCGATGAGGTCGTTACTCCCTACGAGAGAAGGAAATTGGTACAGTCACGTTTCTGTTGGAAATGCTTGGAACAAGGACACAGAGGATCCCAATGTGAAGCTCCGCAGTGCTACAAATGTGGCCGTGGGCATCACAAATCTCTATGCTACCGAAACGACAAATCCCGCAGTTCCAGCAGGTCTAATAGTCCCATTCTAAGACGCTCAAGGAGAGAGTCAGCGGGAAGTTACTCCTCAGACGCGAGCTCAAGGAGAGGATTTAGTGCAAGATCTCTGTCGTCGAGCCCTTAACCAAGAGGACGGTCCCCTATGAGCAGATCGGACCGTTATCGTAGAGGATACCGTCACCCCAAAGTCGGGTTCAGACGCTCACCCACGACCCACACATACTCCAATCACTCCTCTAGTCCAGTTCGAACGAGAAGGCGTGAAACCTTCTCGGAAGAAGCAGAAGAATTATCTGACTATCAAGGAGAAGAGATTCTGGAAGTCAGCGCCACTCAAATAACAGCGTTGCTAAACCGGAATAGGAACGCCAAAGCTACTAAACAAGAAGTAGCGAGTCTATTCAATCCACCAGCGTCTCATGATAACCAGAGCATTAACGCGCAATAAGTTACACAAAAACGGAGCAACTAATGACAGTGCTCCTCGACAGTGGCTCGCAGCATAGTTTCATCAAAGAAGGTACAGCACAAAATCTGGGCTTCGATCTAGAAACGCCTCAGGACATTACTACAATTACATTCGGAGGCCATTCCCACACGGAAAAATCGTATCGCGTCAAGGTCGTTCTTCGTAACAAAATAAACGGTAGACCGATAACACTCTGCCTGTGGACACGCAAATCCGTTACTACAGTTTCACTTGACACGAGTGAAGACGGAGAATGCAGCAATACTGGTAATGGAAAATCGACGGAAGTTGACGTCCTGATTGGTATGGACTATTATTGGGAAATCGTTGAATTTAATTCAAACTGCCAACTCCCTTCGGGTCTTGTACAATCAAATACAAGACTCGTTCCAGTCCTGTTAGGATATCAATCATCGCCATTATCGAGAGTGCATTCAACGTCGGATAGAGACTCAGCTGAAGAACACCAAAGCTCTTCAGTAGAGACAGACCAAATAGTCCAACAGCTTTTCGGATTGGAGTCGGTCGGAACGAAGGAAGACATTGACGATTCAGATGCGAGCATAATACAACACTTCTATGACACAGTCAAGGTGGAGAATGGTCTCATATATCCAGTTCCCTTGGAAATCTAATCACCCTCCGTTGGCCAACAACAAAGCACTTGCAGTACGAAGGTTGGAGAGTCAGTATCACAAACTTCACCACAGCACCAAACTGTGGGAAGACTACTGCAAAACATTTGATCAACAGCTCAAGTCGGGAATTATAGAAGATGTGAAGGGTAATTCGTTTACAGGAAAATGGGTGTACTACATACCACATCAAGCAGTCATCAAGGAAGACAATACAACAACAAAACTGCGTATTGTCTTCGATGCTTCAACTCACATGAAAGGTGTTCCAAGCCTCAATGACTGCGTACACCAAGGGCCGAAATTGCTACCAGATTTGTGCGGTACTCTCCTACGAGCCAGGCTTACTTCAATACTGATTATCGCGGACGTGGAAAAGGCGTTCCATCAAATAGGACTTCAAGAAGATCAGAGGGATGCGACAAGGTCCTTGTGGTTGAAGGATCCGTCCAAGAGACCCGCAAGAGACAACATTCGCACTCTATGCTTCACACGTATCCCTTTCGGCGTCAACGCCTTGCCATTCCTACTCAGCATGTCAATAAAATATGCTCTAGAAAGAAACGGGGGTGGACAGTTACAAGAGGAAATCCTTGCAAATACCTATATCGACAATGTTCTAATTGGCGCAAAGACGGTCGAAGAAGGTATTCGGAAAAGAAAGCAATGCAAGGATACGCTCTCTTCGATGGGCATGAATTCATGTCCAACAATAAGGAAGTAGTACAGTCCATCCCAGAGGAAGATAGGATGAAGAAGACACGTAGTACAGTGGAGCTGTTAAGAATTCGATGGGATACGGACAGCGACACACTAACTGTGCCAGTCAAAACTACGATGAAAGAAGATACGTCGAAGCGAACGGCATTAAAATCGTTTGCATGTACTTTCGCTCCTTTGGGCCTACTTACTCCACTCTTTATAAAGGCCAAAATGTTCATCCAAGACCTGTGGGTGAACAAATACTCTTGGGATGATCCGTTCGATGAGTCTACTGTAGCCAAGTGGAAGAGTATCACGGAGGGCAAAGAAGGCTTCGTCGGAAACGTACCACGCTTTATTACAGTCACAGGAAAAGTCTTGGTAGTTTTTTCGGATGCGTCGCAGAGTGTATACGCAGCACGTGGCATACCTAGTATGTCGATCTGCAAAAGGGGAACCCTTCAGCAACGTGATCTTCTCCAAGGCCACGTTGGCCGACATGAAGAAAACTGCTATTCCACAACTTGAATTGCTGGGCTCTGTCTCGACCGCTGAACTGGTTCGTTTCCTTCGAAAGCACCTTCAGGTGCCCCTCAATTCAGTGCAGATACTCTCGGATTCACAGATAGCTCTCTATTGGATTCATTCCAATAAGCAGTTAAAAACGTTTGTCAATAATCGGGTCAAGATCATTGAGGAAGTAGTGGACGAACTCTCAGGAGAGAACATTAAATACAAATTCCATTACGTTAATACAGACAGTAATCCAGCCGACTTTGCTACTCGGGGGTTGACAGCCTCCTAGTACAGCACATGTGGTGGCATGGGCCGGATTTCATTTTCAATCCACATCTTGGCCTATTAACAATATGAATTTTGACTCAAAAATAATTACGTCGAAAGAAGCAGAGCAAGAAATTAAGTCTGTAACTACTTCATCAGAGGGTTACAGTTCATTTATTCCATTTCATAAAACTAATTCATATTCAAAATTACTTCCTATTACAGTTTACGCTCTGAAGTACATAGTTACACTCTGGCATAAAAGCAAAGATGGGGGGTCGAGCCAATACTCCAACTCCAGGATCTTTAGCTTGCGTCGCAGACGACAACGATCACTGCAGACGACATAAAAGCAGCAGGAATCGTTCTCCTTCGGGAACACTATTGAGAAGGACACCTTCAACTCCTAGGTCGCACGGTCAAACGTCTCCAAATAACGCTTGACGACGAAGGAATCTATCGCGGCAATTGACGTATGGTGTACGCAGATATGAAAGAGTCCGCCAAGGCTCCAATTTTGCTCCTGCCAAAACATCCGTTGACGAGACTTATTGTTACGGAGAAGCATAAGAAACTATTCCACGCTGGAGCACCGCACTTGATCTCGGAGCTGAGAGATCACTATCTCATCCCGAGAATTCGTAGAGTAGTGAACCGTGTCATCTCGAAGTGTGTCGCCTGCAGAAGACACCAGGGTAGATCCTTTTCATAACCCGAAATTCCAGACCTCCCCAGCCAGATAGTAGTTCGAAGCAGATCCTTCCAAAACACAGATCTAGATTACTTCGGTCCTCTTCTGATTCGACCAGAGTCCAGTGAAGATCGAAAGGCATGGGTGTGTCTATTCACGTGCATGGCAACATGCGCCCCACCTGGAAGTCGTAGCGGATAACTCAGCACCACAATTCATCCTAGCATTCAGAAGATTCATGGCACGTAGAGGAGCTCCGAACCTAGTTCTGAGCGACAACGCGCCAACATTCAAGCTAGGAAAAGAAATCCTCGTGAACGGTTACACGCACTGAAAGAACACCCTGTACTCCAGAACTCCACGTCATCCCAAAATCTCCAATGGAAGTTTATTACGCCCCTCTCTCCATGGAAAGGAGGCTTCTACGAGAGGTTAGTAGGATCGGTGAAGTCAGCTCTGAGGAAGACCATTCAAAGAAGAATTCTAGACCTGCGGACCCTTCAAACCCTTATCTCAGAAATAGAGGCGACTCTTAACACTCGCCCAATTACTCCAGTGGTGACTAGTTCAACAGATTCGGGATTTGTACTACGACCGATTGACCTCATCAACCCTTACTTCACGCCATCTAATATGGGGTCAATCGACAGTACTAACATTTCCGACTCGCACGGAGAATTAATACAGTCATACACGGCACTCCAAGACGCCTTAAAAACGTTCGGCGTTAAGATAATCGCACGAATCTTGCTGAGCGGAATCAAAAAAACATCCACAAAAGCAAGGTTTGAAGAGTAGTCTAAGAGTCAGAGATGTTGTACCAATAAAACAAGAAAACGTCTCGCAGTCGTTATGGCCACTCGGCCTCATAGTACAGACCAACGAATCCGTTGACGGGTTTACTCGTTCTGTGAATGTGAAGACTGATGTTAATAAATTTTCAGATCGTTCGATCAACCAATTGATCCCACTGGAAGTTTCGACAGAAGATAAAGCAATTATGGCGAAGCAAAAACGAGTCGAGCATCTGAAACGAATCCAGCCGTACAGAAGAGTGAAAAGAAGAACTCCCAGGTAAGTTCAATTTTTTGTTTTTGTTACAAGTATACTAACAGATTACGACAACATACTAAGATTCTTTATGTCTATCTCAATTACTTCCTCGAATAGTTCATTCATCAACTAACCCTCCTTTTTTCATTTCGGTACTAACCCAGTAGTTCAGTTCTTCACTCTTCTTGATAGCACAAATAAATGTATTAATCTTTCGGCGCCATACTAACACTGCAATTAAAGTAACATGACCTACTAACACGCAATAGAGTATTGTAGCTAAAGGCAGCGAGAGGTCAAATCGGGATAGATGCCGAGGCGATCTAGTACAGTAAACCGCGCGCCAACGTCAGCATTACGAAAATCAGAAATTCTCATTTCCGTGTTCGCGCGTTGACTACCTTACTCGTCGATTTATTCTCACCATTTTCGATTTCACTGACCACAATTCTATCAATACTAACATCGTTTTAGCTTCTAATCGATTTTCGGATCGTCATTAGCTTGGTAGTCGTTTTAGCACTTCTCTAGTCGCCTCAGTAGGAAACTCACATCCTAGTCAAAAAGGCGACGCCTTTCGCAAACTAACACTTTAGCCCTTTATTCTTATTTCTTGTAGAGTTTTCTCAAGAAATTTATTATCTTTTATCATCTCAATTTATTATCTCTTCACCTGTTCTAGTCTACTTAAGTCTTTTCCTTCATTACTAGTCGTCAAATCCGAAAATCATGTTTTCTCATTTTGACGCTCGTTTTCGAAAATTTCACTTTATGCCGCACCAACATTTCGTTTCCTTTTGTGATAACTAACACTTGTTCTATTTGCTCAGTCAAGTCTTCCTCTTCAGTTTCCTTCAGTTAACATTTCTAGTCAAATTCAAAAATCGTATTCTCCTACTCGGTTCTTGATAATACAATCATTACATAACGGTACCCCTTCACTTCCCACTGATCTAATATCTTTCTCATCTCCCTTGCTCGTTCTATTTGCGCGCTCTATTGATTACTAACCTCATTTAATTAGTCCAGCAGGTATCATTACGTTTTGATTTTCAATCGATAAGTCAACTTTTCCTCACCCATTCATTAATCAATTTCCTTAGTCCATCCTAGCTACGGTCATCACGGGAACTCAGTAAGAGTTCACTTAGTACATTCCATTCCCTTATATTATAATACAGTATGCTAGTGAATGTGGACCCTCAACCTAGTACATCGCTCAAACAGCAGTGATAGTCCACGAGCCTATACTTGAGCAGAAGCAAGTCTTTAATCGCGGTAGTACAGGTACCACTTTCAGTGAATCATTCATTCATGAGATCTAGTCAGTTTTGATTAGAATGTTTTAGTACAGCAGATCTTTGGCCACAGGCCTATCTTCTTGTGTTGCCGGACGCTGAACCACGATCCACCTTCACAATAGTTCAGTTGGTCGATTCATTCTCAGTCCATCGATAGCTCATCTTTGAACTTACGACGCTACGACGATAGTTCATCACTCCTACAATGCCCCAATAGTTTATGATTCTCAAATTCAACATTAGTTCACCCATATCAACATGCGATAGTTCAGTAGTTCACCTTTCCACTCATTTGCCAATATCATCATCGGAGAGATTTACGACCGAAGATTACGACAAAGATTAGCTGGTAAGCGGTAATTGACTAGAGCGAAATTACTATCGATTGTTTAGGTGATCTGTTAGACGGAATAGCTGTCGGTGTCTTACGACTGATCTTTATGTCGGAGTTTTACGGCGAAGATTTGTCTCAGGATTATCCCTGAGTTTATTTCTTATTCCTCGTCTTTTCCAAGTGTTTATTTGTTGTCTCATTTCAGGTCTGTTCGTGTCCGCCGATTCGTCTACGACGTTACCTCTATGTCGATGTTTTACGGCATCAGTTCACTTCAGGATCCCGATCCTGAGTTTCTTTCCCTTAGTGTAGTTATTTCAGCTCTAATTCTTGTTCGTTTAGGTTTCGTCGTATTCGATCAACCTGTACGCCTACATCGATGCCTCCACGACAGCGCTTTACGGCTC
This sequence comes from Ostertagia ostertagi, assembly GCA_036418205.1. Classification (NCBI taxonomy): domain Eukaryota; kingdom Metazoa; phylum Nematoda; class Chromadorea; order Rhabditida; family Trichostrongylidae; genus Ostertagia; species Ostertagia ostertagi. The sequence goes on from MU868359.1 coordinate 93,144, forward strand.
TCTCCACTTCAGTATTTCACTCCTGAGTTTCTTTTGTTTTTTGTCGTTACTTCCGGTGTTTACTTTCGTTCCGTTCAGATGCGCCGTGCCCTCGTGGACGGTGTGGCACATTACGTCGGCTTTTTACGGCAGTGATCTCCTTAGTTCAGTAGTTTCTTTTGTTGTCACTAACCCATTACATTCGCGTTTTATTTGTACTTTGTTGTCGTACACTAACCCGTTTTATCTTAGAAAGTTTTATGTATAAAGTAGTCAGTACAGTTATTACCTTCTTGCAAAGTAACGTTTTATTGAGTACTAACACACTTATTGAGTTTTAGTAGGTTAGCGTGCCTCTTCCATCAGACTAGTCAGGGGACCAACTTAAATACTATACATTCTTTCGCTTCTTTTGCGGCCATCGGCCAATGGTTCTTAGCAGCCATACGCACCCCACATGGCCTAACAAAAGAGGTAAACATCACGGTTGGGGTGCATCAAGGGTCAGCTCTGAGTCCGTTCTTCTTCCTCCTAACACTATGTAGATGTGATGGTGAAGGGGCTCATAGAAGGACCACTAAAGACCATCCTCTACGCTGACGACCTCGCCCTGATAGCGAATAGCAGGGAGGAACTTCAAGCCAAGGTGCAGAAATGGCAGAATGTCCTGGCAGGAGGCGGGCTCCGGTTGAATGTCAAGAAGACCAGGTTCCTGAGTTCTGAGGAGAGTGCAGAGCCGATCGTGGACGGGCATGGCGAAAGCATCGAAAGAGTGGAGGACTTCCGATACCTTGGGAGTGATCTGGCAGCCGACGGCAGTGTGGACCAGGCAGTAAAGGGGAGGATCAACGCGGCATGGATGAAATGGAGAGAATCCACTGGAATCCTCTGTGATCAAAGATGCTCCAGAACGCTCAAAGGGAAGGTGTATCGAACAGTAGTCAGGCCATGCTATACGGCAGGGAGTGCTGGCCCCTGAGCAAGAACCACGAAAGACAGCTTCTCTCGGCCGAAATGAGGATGCTGAGATGGGCCTGCGGCTGGACGCGACTGGACAGGGTCAGGAACGAGGATGTCAGAACGGTCGTGCAGACTGCCCCTGTTCAGCTGAAGGTGAGGGAGCAGCGACTGCGGTGGTATGGACATGTGCTAAGAAGACCACAGGGCCACCCAATAAGGAATGCAATAGACTTCGAAGCGCAAGGCAAGCGACCGCGAGGAGCCCCAAAGAAGAGGTGGAAGGATGTAATCAGGAAGGATCTAAGCGAAATCATGGCCACTACAGGGGATGCCCTGGATAGAGCAAAGTGGCGACGACTGATAAGGACAGCGGACCCTGCGACGGCGCGGGCCTAACGCTAGGGAGAAGAAGAAGAAGAAGGGCTAAAGGAGTGGACGCGGTAGGTGTTAACTGGTGCGTCAGTCTTCAGTTCAGCTGTCAGTAGTAAGTCCTCAAAGGGTGCAGCGCTTAGCAGGCTCACGCGTTCCTTCTTAGGCTACGTGCGCTTCCACCCCACGGTCACCGATCCGCAACAGTGAGGACTTGTAGAAAATGCCGTACACTTTAGAGCGCGCTCCACCCATTGTGGGCAGACCTCCGCCCGCGTCATATTTGCTGGGAACACCTCAGACATTGCTCACCTACACCAACTCGTTTTCTGCGCTGTAGGCTTTCTCCCCTGGGTTATGCAATTTTTCATGAAGCACTGCTTTTTTGGAGAACGCTCCACCCACCGGGATGAGTCTCTCTAATTCTATGTGAGTTACAAATGCACACCTTTACCCACTTTTGGCCCAACTTCAAGGTCGTTTTCTAAGAGAATTGGAAATTTCGGTCGTCAATACGCTTCATGTCGACGCACGCCACGCCCACTGTGGGGAGGCTCCGCTTAGCTAATGTGTGTTTTATATTAGGTTGGAAAGAAAGTCCTGCAACACTTTTTCAAATTTTTGATTTTATCTTTTTGGTTACAACTTCTGACCGGTCTTATATCTACCGTGAGTGTCCACCACTTGTCTCCATCGCTCAGAAATTTCTTGATCCTCCTCCGCCAAAACCCAGCGGAGTGCGAGTCGAGAAAACGACCAGGCGACCTCACTTTCGAGTTGGAGTTGATCGTCTGATTATTTCGTTATAAAGATGATGATTAAAAAGTCCAGGATAGGTAGCACTTATTTACACCTCGACCAGGGGATTACGCTAGAGAGGAAAGAAATCTTGCCCGCAACTCCAGATTCTTACCGGGCTCATTTCGGATCATGGTGATTACAAATGTCATGAAAGAAATGAATATTGTCACGGTACGAGGGCTCTTGACGAGCTACCTCGGCCAGCTTCTGATACTCCACAACCTAGGCCACTGCCTACACAATGGTGCCCATAACGAAGGGTTCTCAGTGGAGCTTCTGTAAGAGCCCTACCTGTAATGGAGTGTGAGGGATGCTGCTGGCTTCTTATAAAAATATCAAAAGATCGGAAGCGCTGGTAAAGGTGAAACACGCTGTATCGCTGAACGGCATGATATCAGATGCCATTGCAGATAGTGTCAGTCGTTGACACGCATCCATAGTTTTGTAGACATTTGTACTAGACAGTGACTCGGAATACGGATTTGCTAGTGGTCGAGAGTTTTTGAATTTTCTTGGATACCTACTCACTGCAGAACTTATATCCACCTCGTGGATTGAAGCCTTGAGAATGCTCTATCATTTGGTAGTCATAAATGTTACCTATAAATTTTTCAGAAAAAAAGAAAATTTTGGAAAGAGTGTTGCAGAACTTTCTTTCCAATCTAATGCATATCTAGACCTGGGCCATCTATCCCACATTTTACCCGGTCTCTCTCAGTGAATCTCCAGGAGCTATTGAATTTCGTGACAGACATATAGACGACAGACAGACGACAGACGCTTTATAGTGAGTAGGATACCAGTTTAGCTGCGCACGCATTCGCGTGCATCACACAGTTCTGCGGCGATGTGGATTGGAACGGCTTAAATTTTCAAACTTGGTTCGATACACTACCAATATTCGATAATGCCATAGTGGATCTTCGTTAACCACTTCGATGCACTAATCGCATTTCACCCTCCTCACTGCTAGCTTCTGTGCAATGATTTCCTCTACTAAGGGTCGTCAGTATGTTGAGTTATGACGGCGAGTAGGAATTTCCGCTCACTCCGGTGACCCTTGCCCTAACAGCTTTCAAGCCTCCCTTCTCTAACTTCAATAAATTTCTTTCCCGGTCACCGGTGAGGTCTTGTAGTAGAACCTAATTATTAATTTCGTAAACTCCGTCTTTCGGGCATGTTCCGCCCAACGAAAGCGATTGACCCAATTCCCTCCGCTAACCCTTACTTACTTTTTTCGGTCGCTGGGACTTCTACGAACCGAGTAAAAGAGTGGTAGCAAACTGCGTCCACTCCGGGGTGTGCCACGCCCAGCCTTCAGACTAAACCTCTACTCCTAATCTATACACATTTTTTAGGTCTCTAAGTCATCTCGGAGCAGAATTATGAGGTCTTGTAGAAGAAGTTATGAGTCATGAGTTTTTGTGGCGAACTCCGCCCGCTTCGGTGCAAGCTTAGCACGCCAATAGCATTTAACACCTTTTCCACCGTCAACCCTTATCCCCATTTTCCCCGGTTACCTAGACTTTTAGGAACCGCGTTATGAGAGTGGTGGCGAACCCCGCCCACTTCGTGGTGTGCCATGCCCAGCGTTCATATTCAACCACTACTTCTCCTCTCACCTCTATGCACATTTTTTCAGGTCTCTAAGTCATCTCGAGCCGAATTATGAGGTTTTGAAGAAGACAATATCGAGCTACGAATCTTTGTGGCAAACCCCACCCACTTTGGTGCATGCCTCACGCACCGATATCAATTGACTATCATCCCCAAGCTCTTTCTACTTTTTCCCATTTCCGGAACTTATTGGAATCGAGTTATGAAGTTTTGTGGCAAACTCCGCCCACTATAGCGCATGCTCCGCCTGCCAACAGCAGTTGACCCCTCTCCCTCTGCTTTGTTCCCGACTCCGGGACTTCTAGGAACCGAGTTATGATGCTGGATGCGAACTCCGCCCACCTTGTTGTAATCCACGCCCAGCCCTAACGTTCAGCTTCTCCTCCTCTCCAAACCTCTATCCACTGTTTTCCGGTTTCTAAGTCGTCTCGGAGCCGATTTATGAGCCCTTGTAGGAAACGTCGTCTACTTCACAACAGGCTCTTCTTCTACTTCACGACAGGTTCTAATTTGAAGTCGTAGTCCTCAGTACCACTCATTTCGATGCAGGCCACGCCCACTGTGAGTGGGGCTCCGCTTAGGTAATGTACGTTTTTTGCTTCTCGAGATGTGGTACACCCATCGCAAACTTGACCTGGTCCCAGTAGGTTGTTGTTCGCTTAATACGAATTTCGTGACAGACGGAGCGACAGACAGACAGGCAGAAAGAGAGACTTGTCGCATTATACAGTAGTGGCCAGAAATTTATGAACAAACGGTTTTTTCATGATTTCTCTTTTGAAAGTCATTGCAACGTCTCCAAATTTGCAACAATTATTAACTACGTATTTTGTGATCCACACAGAAAATTTCACTTTTCAGCTCAAATTTGGGTTTAGAAAATTTTAGTTTTTTTTTTGAAATTAATGAAGGCAGGTGGAAGATCACTTGATCGGTTTATTTGATTTAAGTAATGTGTAACCCAACAGAAGAGTCAAGTGAACAGTCACTAGCATTGAGCAAGTCTAGTACATTGCCCGAAACTCTCTAAAGTATTGGATATATAAACTGGATTTGAATATGGGGTCAGCTATTGAACTCACTCTCCATAGGGGTCTCTGTGTAGTTCCGCATTTTCCTGGCTCTTTCATTGACATACCAATTTGTAGGTCCTCCCCTAGTGGTTCTGTGATGTTTGGCTCAAGAGTCTGGCCTGGCTGGTCTTTCAAAAGCATTCCATGCTGCCGAAACCACTCCTGCATGTGAGAGGCCGATGCTTTGAGTCGCTGCTCTGCCGACAGGCAAAGTTAGGTCGAGCGACAGCCACGCCTACGGATACATGACACCTTCCAAAACATGATAGCAAACGTCTGCCTTCATCGCTACCTCAGTCCTGTAGCGTGGTCCTACTTTTTTCCAAGGCAACCTTATCAAGCTTCCGCCGAGTTTCACAATTGACAGCTTTCCTTGGATCAAAACGTTCCCTCTCGTGGTGCCGTACATTACTAGTATCCTTGCTGTCATGCATCAGTAATATGTTTTTGTCATTCCAGATGACCTTAGAAACCTGTATCAACCTTCGTTTCAGGCTTAGTCAATCAATTCTACTCCCACCCACTTCACAACGAGCGCTCTTCTTAGACTATGAGAACTAACGAGGGAGGTCTTTCAGGGAACCCGCGCTTTCTCAAAACGGTTTTTTGCATTATGTAGAGGGAGGTGCATGGAGTACAGAACTGTAGTCCATTTCCGCTAAATGGCTCTCTGAATGCCAAAAAAGGAGTGAAAATAATTTCGTCGGATAGTGCAATTTTTGCGCACTCACTGTGGTTTGTTTCATTTATGGCGTGGACTGCTTGCATAACGAAGGTTCTCGCAAGCTCTGTATCGAAAACAACGCGAAGTTTGGCCAAAATTGGAAAGCTGTCGTAGCGATGACATGCTATGTAATGAAGAGCGTGTGGATGTTTCATGGGTGCATTTGGGTACTCAACATTCGGATGCGTCGGTGGTGTAGAGGATAGCGCCGTGGACCTCAATTGGCACGGTTGGACGGGGTTGCTGGTTCGGATCCGAGATGCGCAAGCTTTTGCGTTTCTTGTTGGCACTTCCAGATCTCGATCTCGAGGCTCCAAGTTGCATGAACGCCGTAATAGATGTATTATTCATGGTCAGAACCGTTAATAACGCCAATGAGGTAAGTTTTCACCGAAAGCAGGCAAACAAATTTGTAACGTCGAAATGGCGCCAGATAGCGGCGGCTCCAAAAACAATGCCATATTATTAACCAGCGCACTGATTTCCCTCCATAGCCGAAGTTTCGAGGAAAATCGCGTCTTTGACCTGACTTCGATCTCCACGACATAACTAGTTCTTCAAGTATTTCCAGTCGCTTGGGGGCAAGTTCCGTGTGGAGAACTAGCAGAAAACTGCGGCACTGCGAGTGTCCCCTCTCCCGACCGTCATCAGCTTGGGTGTCTGCTATTCTGTTCAGTGCGAACATTTCTCATTCTTTGATGAGATCTAGAGGAGGTCATTTCCAAGAAGTTCGCCGTCGAGCCTGACGTGCTACAGAGTTTACTTATGGGCCTATGGACATGGAGCAATTTTTCGAAGTTGGGTCAAAGTCTCGATTTTTCAGATACAAGGCTGATCAGGTGCCCAGATTACGACTGTGACATTCATTTTCAGCTCCGACATAATTTTGGGTTCCTATGACGCTGTTCAACGGCAAGTTGGTGCCGTTCTTGCATCACAACTTTCTCCCACCAGTTTTTGGCATACGCTTACTTTTAAGGGTTTTCTGTAAGCCTAAGTATAAATATGACATCAAACCCTGGTGTTGACATATTAGGTGCCAATTTTGTTGCGCCAAATCACAATGCAAAAAAATTTGTCGCCGCGGAGAATCGAACCAAGGACCATTTGCTCGCTCCTTTTTGGCACTCGGAGAGCCATTTAGCGGAAATGGACTACAGTTCTGTAATCCAAGCACATCCCACTACATCGTGCAAAAAACCGTTTTGTGAAAGCGCGGGTACACCTGAAAGACTTCCCCTTGTAAGGAGTACGTAAAATAGACTTAGATTCTAGAAGATGTTATGTATCCGTCTGTCAGCAAAGCAGCGACTCAAAGCATCGGGCCTCTCACATGCAGGAGGTGTTTCGGCAGCATGGGGTGTTTTGAAAGACCAGCCAGACTCTTAAGCCAAACATTACAGAACTACTAGGGGAGGACCTACAGATGCGTATCTCAGTGAAAGAGCCACGAAAAGACGGGCTACAGAGAGAGACCCCACTAAAGAGCGAGTTCATTAGTTGACCCCGCACTCAAATCCAATTAATATATCCAATATTTCAGAGAATTTTGGGCAATGTACTAGACTTGCTCAATGCTAGTGACTGTTCACTTGACTCTTCTGTTGGGTTACACATAACTTAAATCAAATAAACGGTTCAAGTGATCTCTCACCTGCTTTCATTAATTTCAAAAAAAAAACTAAAATTTTCTAAACTCAAAATTGAGCTGAAAAGTGAAATTTTCTGTGTGGATCACAAAACACGTAGGTAATAATTGTTGCAAATTCGGAGACGTTGCAATGACTTCCAAAAGAGAAATCATGCAGAAACCGTTTGTTCATAAATTTCTGGCCACTACTGTATATAGTAGGGATTGTAGGAACTAGTTTAGCTCCGCACACTACTGCGTGCATGACACGGGAAACTGGATAGCCGGTGGAGCGTTAAGTTTTGCCGCTAAACATTAAGTCACTTCGTAAATGCCTTAGTGGCCGTACCATAGGTCGCCCATTTTTGAACTCACCGTTTGATACGCGCGCCTGAATGCGGAGCTAATGGAGTGTTCATAGATGGTGCGAAAAGGCGATTTGGCGATTCGTCTATAATGGAAAGTATACGTATAAATTAGGCGATTGGGCGAGTAGGCGGTGAAGACTACATACGTATTGATGGCTACGCCTTTAAGGCATTGTAGGCGAATAGGCGAGTAGGCGATTAGGCGTTCGCTCAATGGGCAGAGCAACGAACCAATGCGCACCTTGCACTTATCGCTTACCGCCCCTTCAAAGTCGGCCTAGTCGCCTAGTCGATTTGTATACCTTTCATCTTGGATCATCGCCTCATCGCCTAGTCGCATGTACGATCGCCAGCCTTTTGAACGCTCCATAAAGTGGTGCCTGTAAACAACGACCATGCAGTGGATGTCAGGATAATTTAGCGGTCGAATAATATTGATTGCAATGATTGTGAATTGGAACCCATTATCATATATCTCTAACCGTCCATCATACATTCTTAAGGACATTGGGGAGTGTAACGGTCAAACGGTATTTCATGTTGATGGTGAAATGAGATGACATTGGAATGAAATCGTTATCCACAATCCTACTATATATAAGCGGCTAGCGTGTGTCTGTTGGTGTGTGTGTTTGGCCGGAAATTCATAGCTCGTGTCACAGTAACGATAGCGCAGTGGTTCTTACATATGTTATAGGGGATGGGATGGGGACACAAGTGGTACGTGATAGGAACTGGTAACGACTGATAATAGCTGATAAGAGCTGCTAGAAATCGAGCATCGCCAGTTTCGTTTTGCCGTTCATATTGGTAAAAGAGCGTCTATACTTACAAGTCTTATGTGGGCGGTTCCGGGACAATGGTGGTACATGATTGGAAGCGATAGCAACTGATAATGGCTGATACGCTAGAACGCAAAATCTTCGATTCCGTTGCCTGACTCGCGCTGACACTAGAGCGTTCATACTTCCGAGTTCTATTTGGGGTGCGACGGGGACATTGTTGGTGGGTACCAGAAACTGATAAAGATTGACAAGGGCTGATAAGGCGCGGCAGAACGCAAAAGTCGTCAGTTCCGTTACGCAGCTTGCGCTGACACTAGAGTGTTCCTACTTACAAATTATAGTCAGTCGTAGTAGTACAAACAAAGGTACGTGCACATCATTTCGATATATATCTAGCTTACTTGATAGAATTCGACTGCATAAATTTTGAAAAACAAGTCATAAGTTTTATTTCTGACTATTGAGAAACCCAAAGTCATTAAACCGCTAATCCTTTCGTGATTGAAATAATGATGAATGTAAATGAATGATAAGCATCAGCTTCTCACTTATGTAAATAGGCATATTTAGTTTTGATTTTGAGACTGACAGCAATCCTATTCACCGCTAAATTATCTTAATTCAAGGAAAATGCTGGATGTTTATAGAGTTGTGATCAATATACCAGTTCAGCTCAGACGTTATCACGCGTATTCTTGATGAGTTTCAGTGGAATTTGGAGGGTCTAACACAGTCAATAGTGAGATGGTTAATGAAGTATCTCATGCTGATATTAAATTATCCTTTTAATTTTGCTAAAACCTGCCTTGTGATGCGCGCGATAGCGGGCGAAGCAAAACTGGTACGGTTATAAGTGATTTCTATGTTCCTACAATATTGTAATTATCGGCTCTTATCGGCCCTCATCACTTTCTGTCTCCAGAGAATATGTTGCCGTCCCATCTGTGCATCACTTTTTGGAACCAACGTCCCACTGGGCCGGGACGCGCCTTGCGACTTTTGTGAACTTTGCGTATTAGCACCTCTTATTAGCTCTCATTAGCCGTTATCAATTCCGATCCCAAACCAAAGATGTTCCCGTCCCACTTCAGGATAACTTTTCGGAGCCAACGTCTCACTGATGCCGTGAATTTTGTGAAATTTGCGTTTCGGCGCCTCTTATCAATCCCGACCAGCCGTTATCACTCTGGGTCTCCCACCAAACATATTCCCGTCCCACCCTCCATATCACTTGTTGGTGCCAACGCCTCACTGCCGCTGGAAAGTACGCTATGAATTTCGTAAAATTTTCGTTTCGGCGCCTCTTATCACCTCTTATCAGTTCTTATCACTTTATGACCCCTACCAAACATAGTCCCGTTCCGTCTTCCATATCAGTTGTCGGTGCCAACTCCTCACAGCTGCTTGGAAGCACGCTATGAATTTAGTGAAATTTGCGTTTCGGTGCCTCTTATCAGCTCTCATCAGTTGTTATTACTGTCCCCCATCGAGTATGTTCCCATCCCACCCCTTGTATCATACCCCAGAATCAACTTCTGACGACTGCTGCGACGCGTGCTATGAATTTGTAACACACAGACACACACCAGACAGACATAGCGCTAATAATGTATATAGTAGGGATAGGCCGGCCGAAATACGGTAACAAAAACGGACCGCATACAATTTCAAAATCAAACCGATGGAGTTCTGAGTGCAGCTTTTGCGCGTATGGTTCTATTAGGTTGGTCCAAATTCCACATAATTTTGGTGAGTACTCTGGAAATTCCGCAACATGTTTGTTTACGTAGCATCCACTTTTGCAATTCCAGCCAACAGTTCGTTGTCTCGCTACTTGTTATGGATATTACTCCGAGTTCGCGAAAAGCTCTTCGTGCCTTGAATTTTTACGAGTACTGATTGGGATGTTCCGCAAGTCGTGCTACACCAAGGATTAGCCAGGAGATGGGCGCGGGCACTCCCTCTCAATACACGGTGTACTGGCGCTTCACTCTGCCAGCGTGACTTTTTTATCGAAGATGATCCACACTCCAACCACCCCATTACTAGCAATCACGATTCTCTGGCGCTGCTAAAAAGGGATGGACTATCATCATTAGTCAGAGCAATTTCAATGCATCAAGGATACGGCACTGTGGCATTTCCAAAGTTTTGTAAAGGTCCAAGAACTGTAGAATTTGGACCCCACGTGCCTCGAGCCCGAATCAGCTCCAAATACCATCTGACATCGTCATTTCTAGTCTTCCTATGGATTGTTCGATTGACCATCCATCATATTTGTCGACGATGAGGAGAGTGTACAGTTTGCTAACGAATAAACAAATGGCGATAGTCCAGTTCAAACGCTTTGGCAGTTGTTACTGCTAAAATTCAACTTCGTCCGAGTAGGCCCTTCTCGGATTTTTGGTGGAACACGAGAGGATTTGAGCACTAGAAATCCCTACATGTAGATGTCGCAACCAATGCTGAAGTCAACCTACCACTGCTCGATCGCTCGATTCGCTGGATCCTAGTGTGTGCCAGCGAATCGAACGTTGCATAAGTGAATCGAACTTTGCGCCAGCGGATGCACCAGCGAGTCGAGCGATGAACGATCGAGTCGAACTAGGTACCACCCATTCAGTAGTGGTGGGACCTAACGTTCAAAGGGAGTCTCGCCACTTTCAAACAGTGTCCTCTGTCAAGTGACACTGTTTGAAAGTGGCGGGACTCCCAACGTTAGGTCCCACCACTGTTGAGTCGCTGCTACCAAGTTCGACGCGCTGGTACATTGTTGTACTCGCTGGCACATAATTCGACTCACTGATGCATTTTTCGATTCGCTGGCGCAATGCACGGATCCAGCGAAATGTTAGCGAATCGCTTTAATCGCAAAGAATGACGTCGGCCTCATAACTCTGACCTCGTGCTAAAGGATGCCCTCTCGCTTCCCTCTCCAGACCACGTATTAGAGAAGAAATCTCATCCTAACCATCATGTCAAAATCGACATCCAATCTTTTTAGGACCAGAACTCAGTGGACTTCTACAAGAGAGCCATCGTTCAGCATCTCGTGCGTTGGAAATAGGTTGTAGATACTCATGGTGTGTATCATACTGGATGGATGGCACAACGGGATAATCCTTCTATTATGAAACCGCTAACTGGTGTGTCTGTTTGTATGCATGTGTGTCTTATGTATGTATGTCCGTCTGTCCGTCCGCAAAATGGAGTGAGTGATAAGGGAGTTCATGAACTAAACAACCGCTGACAAATCGGATAGCTCACAGGAGTTGAGCTATAAATGTTTGTACTAGGATAACTGTGATAACACCCCTAGGGCTATATAAACACTTACTGAGCACACGTACGGTCATTCCATATGGTGCTGCAGTGGCAACTGGAGGGCTGTGGAGAAACGAAGGAAGGATGGGGAGGGGAGACGGAAAATCTACTGTCATGTCATGATTATTGCGATGCCCTCGACTATACAAGGTCATTTTCGCGTTACCTCTGCGAGTTATCGATGTCACAAGTGGAAGGTACCACAGCGGAAGACATCAAGCCTGCGCAGGAAAGGAAGATCGCGGCGGTTGACGGGGGACCAATCTGGTAAAAATAACAAAATCACAGCCAGTTTGTTGGCTCGACTTTTACCTATCAAAATTTAATTAATTGGATTGTTCAAGCCTTCGTAGCTCTTCGTGAAATAACGACTCGCTTGCCTCGTCAAGGTGTCTGGTGGTGTTATTTGCAAAGCGAATCAGGATCTCCAGGAAACCTGCAACAACCACCATTGCATAGACCAATTGACTAGGTGTTAGGAACGATTGGATTGGACGAAGATACGTCTGCGTGGAGAAGCTCAACTTTCAAAGTGAGTGGGCGAGTGAACTGAAAAGGAAATGGAGCTGGACGGAGGCGTTGTCCCCATTCAGCTGAGCTAGTCTTGAATAGATGGAGCGGCGAAAACTGCATCTCAAGTAAGCTGAAGCTCAATATCTCAATCATTGTTGAGCCCGGAAACTGTGAAGGTTTCTGTGATCAAACCAAAATCACGTCATTTATGATGAGCGAGCCTCTTGCGAGCTAAATTGCCTAGAGATTATTGCGTTTGGAAAGTGGTCAATAGAATTCTTCCCTCAAGTCTACTGGTTTACGCTTCACGAAGAGTGGCAAAGCCGAGTACATGCAGCTGGCATCACGCAGGTGTTATTGGATACGAGAAACCGCTTCATAACGCCTGGAACGCACTCGAGGCCGTCAATCAACGCGCCGAGGTCAGCCTAGTCCTTAGAAAACTTTACTCTTCTGAAAGCGGATAATGGCTATCCGGAAGGACCATGTGGTTTTTTCGTTTTTTACCCTTCAGTGGACATTTTGTTTTACACTTGCTTTTATCTAGTTGTACAAATTTTCCATGATCGCTTCATCTTGTCAACGTAATTTCTGGACACTCTCTATGGTAGGATTGGCTTTGCCAGCCCTGAGGAGTGTCTCTGCATTCAATGAATAGCTTTTTAATCTACAATAAGGCTGTAAGTTCCAGTCTAGCCATAGCACTAAATTCTTATCATTGGAAGGTACCACAGGTATGGTTCATTCTCATTGCTCGAGATCTGCAACATCCTCGCATCGAAGGAGAACTCAACGGCGTGCGAGGCTGATGCTGTGAGTTTCCCTGAAGTTGCACAATTACTGACGATTCTGTTAGGTTGTCTAGAGACTAATGCGGGTGCCTGATCGCAATCTTCAGTGATATGTTCGGTTCTACGTAAACTTGATTAGGAAGAGAAGGAACCTTCAGTATTTACGCGTTTTCGCTAACGAGGCACCAGGTCTTCCACTCCGATGACATACAATTGTGAACTTCTAAAGACCAGAAAACGTCATAGATCTTTTCCCACCTAACCTTGGTTGTCGAGTATTTCCCAAGGAAGTCCAAATGTCTGAGAAGTCGGAAAAGGTGGACGAGATCTGGTGAGTAAGGCAGATAAAACAAAGTTTCGTAGCAAAGCGCGCTCAATTTTTGCGAGGTTGCCTCCACGGCGTGGTGCGCGGAGTGGCTGGTTTTCTTCAATTGCAAGCATACCAGTATGACACCTCGTGCCACCGCGGAAAAAAACCGGTAGGCTTGAGCCAATTGACACCTAGAAGTTGAAACATAGTACTGATTAATGCATTGCGTTGCAAGATTTTTGATCATCGTGACGCGGTTGGGCGTCACAAAGAATCATTCGTTTTCTCTCGCTTGCGCGAGTCATTCCTAAATCAGTTTGGCTGCGCACGCATTCCCGTGCATCACCCGGGGCTGCAAAAGAATAAACCAGGGCCATCGATATTTTTATAGAATTTTGTGGCAAACTCCTTCCCACTCGCCTAACATCTGATCTCCCTTGACTCACCTACATTTAACTACTTTTTCCCGGTATCCATGACTTTTCGGTGGCAGCGGTGTTAGTAGCAAGTGGCACGCTTACCATGAGCGCAGGTCGGGAACCGAATTCTGGACACTCAAACGCCACTCGAGTGTACAAAGGATAGAAAGCATGCCGCATTCCAAAAAGGGATTGATCAACGGCAAATGTTATCCCTTAAAAGTCGCGGATATCTTTCACTGAGGGCCCTCAGTGAAAGATCGAGTCGGTTGGTGGCGAGGCTACGTGTCGCGACCCCAGCTGGCGGATAGGGGGTAAATCGCGGATTAAAAGCCACCACTGTGTACTCGCCCGGAGACGCAGTTGGATTCAGGGGATGGACTCCCTGTTTTTGTAGTGCTGTGTTGATTCACACCAGCTGTCTCCACTCAAGCACATCCATGCATGTGCGTGTGTGGTGCGCTCTGTGTGTGTGCGGTTGGTATCTTGCATGTCGGCACAGCCAAAAGCTTGCATTCAAGTAACTGGGAAGTACATGGGAGGCGATTCGGGGCCGCCTCCAAGAAATAAGCCCCTTGTTCCGCTCCAGGATAGCGTGGCTAACTACCTGGAGGTCTATCCTAGCCTACACGACAGAGCCTCGCAAGCTACTCGTGTGCCTTCGATATGCCGAAAACATATCGAGATGAAGAAGATAGAATAAGAAGAAGATATGGATGGGCCTCATTCCCCTGAACCTGTGGGAGCCCCCAATACGCCAGCGTTGGGTAGGACCGCTCGGGAGAGGCTGCTAGAATCTCAAGGCCCCGATAGGCTGCCTAAAAGAAGAAGAACTAAGATGGCGATCTGTACTTTCAACGCAAGGATGCTTGCATCCGAAGCTCACATCGAAGATCTCATGATGCAGGTCAGGAAGATCAAGTACGTCGTCATCGGACTGACCGAGACGAGAAGGCACCGCCCGCTACACGCCGTTGTCGATACTGGAGAAGAACTGTTCCTTGGAACATACGACAGCAGAGGCGTTGGCGGTGTGGGTGTCCTCGTCAACACGCACTTGGCCATAAACATCGATTCGTACGAAAGCCTTACGACCCGAATCGGACGTTTGAGATGAGAAGATGTGGTTCAACTCCTGCTTTGACAATTTTCGTCGCCTACGCACCAACATCCAGCCACGACAAAGAAGAACACGAAGCATTCTACATGGAATTGGAGAAGTTCTACAGGGAAGATCATACCTTCTTTAAGGTCATCGTCGGCGACTTCAACGCTAAGATTGCTCCAAGAAAAACGGCTGAATAACTTCACATCGGTACTCACGGAATAGAATGGAATGAGCAGGGTGAGAGACTGTCGGAGTTTATCATGTCGACCAACACCATCCATGGTAACTCACAGTTCCAAGAGCCCCCTAACCTTCGTTGGACTTGGGAGTCACCTGATTGACAGTTCCACGACGAGATAGACCACGTCATCTCAAATGAAGGTTTTGCCTGACCGACGTCGCTGTTGTTTCAAAGTTCTACGCGGGGTTGTACCATCGTCTCCTCCGCACAAGATTCCAATTCTCGATGCGTTTGAGAGAGCAGCAGAGTTCAGGAACGAAGAACTAGGACAATCACCAACTGAGACCACTTCGCTTCCCTTGTCAGCTTATGGGAGGATTCCGTTATCGAGAACATCGACGAGGAATATCATCGGCTCATTGAACACCTTCACGAAAGTGGCAGGAAGGCAGAGAGCTTACAAGTCACCAAAGGATGTCTGTCTACGGAAACTCTCGAGCTGATTCGCCAACGTGGAGCCGCACGAGCTGCAGGCAATCACCAACTCAGGTCCCAGCTTGCGAAGCTATGCAGAGAGGCGATAAAGGGAGATCTCCAGGAGCGAAGAGCAGCTGTATTAGCTGAAGCAGCAGAGGCTGGGAGGAGCATCCGCTATGCCCACCGAAGCTTTGCCAGCTACAAGACCAAGATGACCTGCTTCCGACGTCCGGATGGAACAGTTACTGCATCCCGAAGGGCAATGGAGAAAGTCATCCACTACTTCTACTCGGATCTCTTCGACAGCCATGTCCATCTGCCCACTTATCAACCGCTAGAGGATGTACGCCGTCTCCTCAGTTCTCTCCTCCGAAGTCCAACATGCCATCAAGTCGGTGAAGAATTGTACAGCACCTGGTCTCGACAGGGTTAAACCGGAACATCTGAAGAACGCACCGCCATTACCATCAAAACTTTGGCTCGACTCTTCACGCGCTTCCTTTCGGAATGCATGGAACCCACTCCGTGGAAAACCAGCAGGACTGTGTTGCTATACAAGAAGGGAGATTTGGACGACATTGGCAATTATCGCCCAATCTGCCTGTTGTCTGTATTCTACAAGCGTCGTATTCACTCGAGTCATCCTTTACAGGACTGGCAGAATACTAGATGAAGGACAGCCATACGCGCAAGCAGGGTTCCGAAGAGGGTCCAGCACGATCGACCATATTCACACGGTTACGAGACTCATTGAAGTTTCACGGGAGTACAAGATGCCGCTTTGTCTCACGTTCGTTGCTTGAAGAAGGCCTTCGACTGTGTAGAAACAGAAGCGGTTCGTTGAAGCTTGGGCAACCAGGGCCTCCCTACTCAGTGCATAGGGACCCTGAGCTCTACAGCATTCAAACGAAGGCCATTCTACTAGGAAGTCATCATTAAAATAAAGAGAAGGGTTCGAAATGGAGGCGCATCTCACCCATACTCTTTTTCACCGCTCACGAGAACGTTTCGCGTCAACTACAGTGGAAAAAATGGGAGTGAAGGTTCGGCAACTGCAGCCTCCTCGAAACGAGCGGCATGGGGAGTGTAGGACCACATCGAGTGAGCAGTGAAGAAGAAGAAAAATGCTTGACTCAGTGCCCATCTCTTCGATTCTGCAGTCCTTCCCGCCTTGACCTACGCCTCAGCGACCCGAACTTTGCCCTATACACGCAAGCGCAGGGGGATCCGGAGGACTGATTAACGCCAGCGATCGGGGACGCCGCCATTTCCGCCAAAGAATCGAAGACAAGTCTGCCGGACACGTCATGAGATTACGTTATGACCGCTGGACCAGAGCGATTACCGACTGGATCCCTCGAGACGTCAAACAAACATCTGAACCACTGCCGTTCAATGGTCAGACTTCTTCACGATAGCTCTTAAGAAAGGAACGAAGCAACATGTCCCTCAGGCGAGGAGGATCCATTGTGCCGCTCTAGTGTGCCTCAGAGACGAATGGAGACGTTGCTGGCGCCCGCTTGAGCAAATCGATGATCAACGGGACGATAGGTTATACAGAAGATCCGTTACTTCTTGATCGAATTATGTGCATGCGCCAACTCCTCACACATGGGTGCACGGCACGCCCACACTTAACTCTTACCCTTCCCGTCTTCCCTAACCTTTACATCTTTTTCTGGTATTTAGGACTTCTTGGAACCCAGTTGTTATTTTTTGTGGATAAATACGCTTAATCCAGTACACAAATAAAGGTAATACATTCGGTAGTAGCGGTCCTGGGATCAAATCCTGGGTCGTGATTCGCCCGGGCTAACCAAGCCTTCCATCCCTCCAATGTCGGTTAAATGGTACCAGACTTGTATGGGAGAATAAAACACTGACTTGTACATCGGCTGGCCCCCACAAGTCATTGTATAGGCCACATCGCATTCAAACGCTTCTACGAATTTGCAAATGGAAGAAGAATGCGTGCCGCATCCCAAAAAAAGGATTGATCAACGGCAAATGCTTTATCCTGCTTTATCCTTCAATCCACATCCCTGCCACCAGTGGCAGCTGACCTTCCTCCCCTCACAAATCTTTACTCACTGTTTCCCCTGTTCGAGACATTGCTCGGAGGTGATCTATGAAGGTTCGTAATTAACACTTCCCACTTGAAGTACGCTCCGCCCAAAAACACTTTTACACAGTTCAGGTATGTCAAGATAAGCTCAGGTATTACTCTCCTGCACCGTTTTTTTCTGCTCCAAAAGCTTCCTGCTAACTGAGTTGAGAATTTTTTCGATAGTTTTCGGATTAGGGAACACTCGGGCAGGCCTATCTAATTCGGCTTATTAACTCACCAGTTTTGCTCCACCCGCTATCGCAAGCATCACACGGCAGGCCTTAGCGAAACTGAAAGACCCATGGATTATCAGCATTAGGTACTCCATTAGCCTCCTGACTACTGAATGTGTTGGACGTTTCCCAGTTTCGCTGAAGTCCATCGAGAATACACGTGATAACAACTGGAGCTAAACTGGCATATTTATCTCACAACTGTAAACATCCAGCATTCTTCTTGAATTCAGATAATTTATCGGTGAACAGGATTGCTGTCAGTCTTAAAATTAAAATGAACTATGCCTATTTACATGAGTGAAGAGCTAAGGCTTATCATTTATTTACATTCACCATTATTTAAAACCCCGAAAGGATTAGCGGTTTAATGAGTTTGGGCTTTCTCGATAGAAATGAAAGTTATCATTTGCTGAAGAATTGGTTGAGTTTATGCAATAAACTGCTATTAAGTAAGCTGGTCATACAATGATACAGTGTCCATGTTTACAAATAGAATTTGTAAGTAGGGACGCTCTAGTTTTAGCGCAAGTCGCGTAAGGAATCGACGAATTCTGCGTTCTGACGCACCTTATCAGCTTTTATCAGTTGTAACCACTTTGAATCACCTACCAACAATGTCCCAGTCTCACCCCACATGACACCTGCGAGTATGGACGCTCTAGTGTCAGCGTAAGCTCCGTAACGGAATTCACGACTTTTGCGTTCTGACGCGCCTTATCGCCCCTTATCAGTTGCAATCGCTTTCAATCACTCACCAACAATGTTCCCGTCCCACCCCACATGACACCTGCGAGTATGGGCCCTCTAGTGTCAACTGGAGTTACTTGACAGAATTGACGAATTTTGTGTTCTACCGCATCTTATCAGCCACTATCAGTTGCTATCGCTTCCAATCATGTACCACCAATGTCCAGGGACCGCCCCACATGACACATGTAAGTATAGGCGCTCTTTTACCAATATGAATGGCAAAACGAAATTGGCGAGGCTCGCCTTCTAGCCCCTCTTATCCGCTTCACACCTTACATTGATAACGCGAGGGATCAAATCTATGTGAAGCGCCAAGCGTAACAAACGTTTTCCTTGAATTACAGTTGGCTCAATTGGTCCCGGCATTTGCAGCGTGTTCCCACTTGCTACAGAAGCTTTGGCTTTGATAGGTACAACGCTTCTTGTCTATCCCTTGCATAAATCGCGCTATCTGTGTGCCTATCGTTGTCGCTTCCACCGTCTGTCAAGAAATCAGCTACCCAACCTGGAATACTCAGACAATACCGAGCCCCTCTTCCGAGTACAAGATTGAAATCGTTGACCTTCACTTAGACGACAATAACCAAAGAAGTTCAAACAACAATTCCGACCATACCACATCAGGTGTATTCGCTAAATCGGCGACGATAACACGCAAACCTTCTTAGTTACCCCAACAACACGAGGACGGAAAAAAATGTCTAAGGTGTGCTACCTACCTCATATATGATCAGCGCCTATTGTTGTGGATCAGTTGGGAGTGGGTGTGCTATGTGTGTGTGTTTCTTGGGGTGTGGTGTGTATGATGGCTGGCGTGTGTTGCGTGTAAGGTTTGTGTGTTGTTGTTGTGTGTGATGGTTGTGTTGTTGGTGTGATCCTAGTTGGTAGTGGTGCCTGAATCTGTGATGAGTCGGGGGTTTGTGGCGGGGTGGGGTGTGGGGATGTGTGTGCGTGTGTGTGTGTTGGTTTGTCATGTGGTAGTGGTGTGTCTGTTCGATGTAGAGTGTGTCTGTATTGTGATTAGACTGTCGCGGTG
>MU868359.1:112801-156005 GCA_036418205.1 Ostertagia ostertagi
CGTGCTGTGTGTGTGTGTGTGTGTGTGTGTGGTGTGGTGGGTTGGGTGTGGCCTGTGTGTGTTGTGTTGTGTGGGTGTGTGTGTGTGTGTGTGTGTGTGTGTGGTGTGTGTGTGTGTGTGTGTGTGTGTGTGTGTGTGTGTGTGTGTGTCGTTGTGCTGTGTGTTGTGTGTGTGTGTGTTGTGTGTGTGTGTGTTGGTGTGTGTGTGTGTGTGTGTGTTGTGTGTGGTGTGTTGTGTGTGTGTGGTGTGATGTGTGTGGGTGTGATGTGTGTGTGATTGCTGTGTGTGTGTGGTGTGTGTGTGTTGTGTGTGTGTGTGTGTGTGTGCTGTGTGCATGTGTGTGTGTGTGGGTGTGTGTGTGTGTGTTGTGTGTGTGTGTGGTGTGTGTGTGTGTGTGTGTGTGTGTGTGTGGTGTGTTTGATGTGCTGTGTGGTGTGTGGTGTTGTGTGTGTGTGTGTGTGTGTGTGTGTGTGTGTGTGTGTGGTGTGTGGTGTTTGGTGTGTGTGTGTGTGTGTGTGTGCTGTGTGTGTGGGTGTGTGTGTGGAAATTCATTAGCTCGTGTCACAGTAATGAAGCGCAGTTGTTTTACAATGTTATTGTGTGTGTAGTGTGTGTGTCCGTGTGTGGAAATTCATAGCTCGTGTCACAGTAATGAGAGCGCAAGTGTTCTTACAATGTTTATAGGGATGGGATGAGGACGACAAGCGGTACGTGATAGAACTGAAACGCTGATTAATAGCTGAGGCAGTAATTGTTGGACGAGTGTAAGCCCATGGAAGATATGATACGATGAGTGAGAAGGCTGCTTGATAAGAGGTGCACTCCAGAATGAACGGGACGATGACGATAACGGTATCATATTTAGCACGCTCTTATCGCACCCCTTTCCACTCGATGAGTCTTGGTTTTTGCTGAGCCAAAGTGGATTTCGGCGCCTTATCACTCCGTTGATAAGGCGCCAAAATTGCCACTGAAACTTCACGGTTCACTTCACATCTCGTGTTGTAACACTGGGCAGGACCTCTATCCACTCCATACACAGCTTCCCTTATTGTTCCCATAAAAATTATCGTGACCACTTCCTTTAGGAGCACATTCAGGTCTATCAAGAAGTTCATGACAGCTTTCTAAACCTACGACATCAGAAGATTTTCCCACGGAAACACGATTCACTGTACGAGCTCAACCAGGTCGCTTATGCACCATGAACCATTACGACGTCATCTGAAACGTCTTTTCCCTGTATATGGTAAATGGTCCCTTCCTCTTAATAATGGGAACGATAGTGACTCACCGATTCCCTCATTTTTCTTGGTCTCTGGAATGTTTTGGAGGTAAACTGAACCACCTTTTCTTCGAAATCGCTCATTTGGGGGCATGCCCGCCCACTGTTGAGGGAGTTTCTTATGACTTATATTCCCCTTATACAGTGGCGTATGCACTACCTAAGCACTACTTCTTCCTGTTTTCCGGGATGTTCTGAAACCAAGAAAGCCATTTTTTCCCACCGAAGTTGCTCTTTTGATGCATGCTCTGCTACAGGCAGAGTTTCTCATAGCCAATATACTCTCTCAGAAGAATGGCTCACGTTCGACCTAACAAAAACGTTTGTGATTGTTGCCTCAAAACCACCTAGCGGGGGTGGGTGTTGACCGAGCCGTGGCAATAATCACAAACGTTTGCAGGACACGCAAAGATGTACAAGTCAGTGTTTTTTATCCTGAAGGCAAGTCTGGTACCAACTGACCGATTCCGGAGAGATGGAAGGCTGGTTGGCCCGGGCGACCCACGACCAAGGGTTTGACACCACTCGCGTGGCAAGCGTGCCACTTGCCACTAGACCACTTTCGCCCTCCACCAAGGCATAAGACTGTGAACGACATGGCTCACCGAATGTTTAAAAATGCCTCAATTTAGTAAAGATTTCCTAAGCGTTAGGGGGTCAAAGCTCAGTCCTTCCTGAATTTCGTCTTATCTCATGACTACATCCTACTACATACACGGTGCCCCGTAAATATTGCACCAAACTCTAGCTCAAGTGTAGGTGTTAGTAGTTGTCCCTTCAAGATTCGCAGACCTTTCAATCCCCTATTCTCTTATCAGTGAACATGTCAACTTCCACGGCTTACCATTCGGCCTACATCTCATGATGCGCCTGAAATCCAAAAGAGTGCCTAATTTCTCACACAACGAGGCTGGACATCCGGTGATGAGCATCGCGCTTCTCGTGTTGTCAACCGCTCCGTGGCCTACCGTCAAACTAGTCTCTGTTGTAGCCGCCCCATAAGTCCTGACACCTTGGATCCCAGGGAAAAGCATGAAGAAGCGAAACGACTGCAATATCCCGGTCGGCTCGAGAAAGGTGATCAAAACGCTTGAGTTTCTAAACACAGCCCTGTAGCGAGGTGTCGGATAACAGCTCACAGTCCTTTATAAGTTGCGTAAGCACCACTGCTCAATCGAACAGGAGAAGCACAGCAGAGACAAAAAAGCTCAGAGAGCTGGTGTCGAGGGCAGAAAGTGGCGATTGCGTAGGCAACGTTTTCCTCGACGACAAAATTCCTCCCATAGAACGGAACTATAATCTCCAAACTCCGAGGGTGCCCGCAGGAGTTCTTGAGCAAGTCAGTGAGAGTGAAAGGATTACTCACCCCTGGCAGTAGTCGAACCTTATCATGGTCTGGACGGGGATCTCAACGACCGCTCGCTCACCATCTAAACAATGCTGGGTGCCTTAAGGGCTTTCCCATAGAGAATCATCGTCATAAACATACTTCATGAAAACAAAGGTGCCTTAAGGGCCACCGCAAAGTAAGGGGGACACCTTAAGGGTGTCCAAGAAACAACTACATACAACGATGAATATAAATTAGCTAATATCACCCTTACCACGAGTAATGGTATTGCTCACAGCATGCGTCACGACAAGCCGCTTCTACAGTGCGCTTTCTCCGAGCACAGAAGAAGATAACGCACACACTTATCACGATAGCAGAGCCGGCGACGCGCGAGCTCGCCAAGAGCCACTCACAGCGCGGGAGCTGGAATTATCTATCATATGGCGCGTCATTCTTCTTATACACGACAACACCAGGTAGTGCCATTTAATTGGCCATAACATTCCAGTATAACGGACCAATATTAAGCGCTGTCCATTATCCATCAAGGAGCAGCTCTCCGAGAAAAAACGATGACTACAACCTCACGCGAGTGGCCGTCCTATCGATAGTATGGCACCCTCTCGAAAATATATAAGATACCTTAACGTCGGCGAACCAGATAACAAACTTCCCGAACTATCACAAACTCGGCATTGTGGATTCCATCGGCTCATTGGAACGCCACACGATGTATCACTACTCTCGAGAGCCTAGCATCCACAATTCCAGTCCATTTTAAAATCAGGCGCGCAAACTGTCAACCATCATTAACAATGCAGTACCTAGAATATATTTTGTGCAGACAAGTACAACTTTAGTCCTCCGACAGCCGTACTACACATAATTCATTACATAGCCTGCCAGCAATCGGCCCATACGATCGGAGCTCGTACCCTCTTTACCTTTATTCGAAAACATTTCTCAAAACCACGGCTCACCTGGAACTCTCAAGCAGCATATATTAACCTATGCACCTTCCCCAAATCTTCCCGAGTCTCCCGTGCGAGCTTTCACTCTCCTTGCGTTCGAGGTAGATCTGCGAGCCACCCCCACCACACTGAACATCTCTGTCGCATAGAGCCGAAGCCATGAATATGATAGAGGCCTCCAACAATGCGCAGTGTGAATCACACTCCACGCTACTCAGATAATACAATGAGAAAAAGCTACCCTGAGCAGGCTGCCCTAATCACAATATGGAGACTAATAATGAGCGTCGCGACACTTCCGATGAACTTTACCTGTTTAATACCTGTGCCTGCTGTACGTATAGACACACCAATTGCATTGACGCTTATTCAACCCCTTCCACGCTAATGAACTCACATGACAATCTACTAACAGACCTACGACTGTGCCTTTACCTCAGCACTGCGCTACTGTAAGACGCAGAAAATGCGATATGCCTCTTAGCATAATAACCACTCTGAATAATTTCAGTTTAGCTAACGCTTGCCGATCGGAAGCCGTGATACAACTTCGAAACTCAACTTTTAGCCCAATATCATAGTCATCATGCGAATTCAATGGGCTACTATCACCTCATTTAGTCCAGTAACTCATGTATTATCCAGTTTCTCCAGCGCATAGCGCATCTAGACGCCACATAATTTTTACTATCTTTCGATTCACTCGGACTCGCGCTGTTGCCTCAAATGATTAGACACATGCATAAATTAGTCTAGAAAACAATATAATTGCACATTCAACACACGCAACGATGGTTACTTCCGAGGCCGCGTAAAAAGGCACAACTTTACAACTATTTCTACTAACCATTAATACCGCAGCGACGAGCAAATCTACACAGCTCGATGACCTCTGTAATCAGACAAACGTCGATCATGAGAGCAGCTAACTGATGCCCAAAATAGACATTTGACTTTCTTCTAGAATAGTATACAATTTCTTAACTCCTTTCGCCCTGGCGGTCAATTGCCACCCATCACATTTCGATGTCTGTATTACCGCTGGCACAAGATTTTTTTCTGAATCACTGATAAAAGCGGTATTATTGGAGCTTATCTCAACCTAACCCCCTTCCCATTATAAGCATTCGAATAAAACCCGTGCATTTTATTTGTTTGCCTTTTGATATTAATATGCGTGTGTGCAAGTGCTAACAATGAAGTTCGACGCACGTAATCGGTCAATGCAAACTCTGCCATATCTGACAATCTGCCACGTTCTCTCTCTCATGAAAAATACTCTGCGTAGAGTACGCACATTCACTTACGTAACCACTTGAGGAGATCACTACCCATGTTCCCTGTGCAAGTATATAACACTTCTTGTCGTCATACTGCCTACTCGCATATCGTATGAGCCCAACTCGTCTCGCATCTATAGGCCCTGAGAAAGAGCGAATTGATTTCGGCACCCCCCTGCTCTTGCCTCCAAACCTTTCGAAACCCGCATTCCTAGCTTGTCTTGAGGTAATTTCTCTAGTGGTCCGGGAATATCTTGGCCCAATCCCATCAATACATTGAGATAGCATATTTAGAGCTCGCAATTAAACAATCCTATACGTAAATAATCGCTGAGCCATCATAGCGATTATCGTTAACGACATAGGGTTGTTTACGCAGAGCCTCGATATGACTTCGCTCGCTGCATATCCCACACCATCTGCCCGAATGCAGTCTCCTAAATGATTTCGAAGACAGATCGTGCAGTGACGTTGTGAACGAGAAGGTTTGTCCTGCACTGTGAGATGTCTGTAAACGTCACACTCAGCTGAGTAGTGACCCTTCGACGACAGAAAACGCATGGGCTGACCACGCGGAACCCTTTGTGTGGTACCGGTGTCAAGCCTCGTCTTCTGAGCGTCTGGGGCGGGGAACCTCCGTACAAGTACTCGAGCACGATGTGGAAAATGGATCTCTTCAAATACGGCTCTCCGGCGAGTCATCTCGGCCCAATCACGACTCTGTCCATGCCCTCTCCATCACTCTCCCGACCGGCGCCTGATCTGGGACCCTTGGGGTCCAGCCTCCCGACTTTGAGAAGAAGCTGTGGCCGGGGGTGGTGCTGGGGTCGGAGATTGGCGTCTCGCTACGGATTGAGGTTGAGGCTGTTGTGGCCGGTCAACCTCACGTAATAAAAATGGGCTGGGTTGCTTAGGCCCAAATCCGCCTGACTTGAATTTGGGCTTCTGCAACTCTGCCTCTAACGTAGTAAGTGCCGCGTGAGCTGTAGACTCTTGCGGATGGACTTCGCCGAGACTACGCTCTACGTGTGCACTGACGTTTTGCATGAACGCCGTCGTTGCTCTACTGCGGAACTGCTCGGAGAAGTGTTCTCTCCACCACTTGAGATACTCCGTGACGCTTTGCGCCGCGAATTCTCCCGGTGGTGCCGCTTGGAACTCGCTCAGCAGATTCCTTGCCGCAGGATCCCCTTCACCTAACGTCGCTAATTGGCTTAGCTGAAGGGCCTCCAGCGAACGAATTAATCTAGTGAGATGTGCCGAAACGGCAGACGAGCGTGTCAATAGAGTATGCAAATATTAGGTTGTCTCATAAGTAGTGTCGCTTTTCTTCAACCCAAAAATTTTCATCTATATCCTCATTCTTTTACATCTGTTCATATACCATTCGAAAGAGAATCGTCTGCTCTACGAGATGCTATATTCCACTTCCACCTCTGTTCCAGGGTTTTCAAATTTTAGGCCTGCGAAATGGGAAGTCCAGCCGACAAAAAAACCGACAATTATCTTTAACTTTATCTTCTCTTGGGAGAAATCAATCAATGATGTACCATCTACTTACATATGACCTCTTCTGAACATTGCACTTATAGGTTTCCGAACAAGTCGCGTCAATCCATTTCCAGACCTGGTTTTTCAACCAGAACTCGACGGTCAAGCACCATTACCTGAGATCGAGGTCGAAATTTTTTTATAGCCGAGACATTGAAAAACTGGTGGAATTTAAAGAACATGTCATGACTATGTTAGTAATGTACGCCTGGTTGATTTTCTCATATTCTCAGGAATAATTTTTCCAATTAAATGCGGTCACTTTCGTGGATAAAGCACCTTACTCCTAAACACCTAAAATTTAATTATTTCATTAAAACAAAACAATGTGCGGATAGAGCAGAAGGAATGCTCACAAAAGATACAAAAGTTGATATGAAACAATCGCGTTTCAGAGGAAGAATTTCAATTTGAAAATTGCCATGGCTTATCTGTCGGGCAATTCGAAAAGAAACAGGGCAAACCTTTTTCGGCAAACTAAGGGAATGTTCAAAAGAGGTCATGAGTAAGTAAGGGTACATCACTATTGATTTCTCCGTAGGGAAAATAAAGTTAGAGCTAGTTGTCGGTTTGGTCAATTTTTGTCGGCGGGACCTCCCATTTCGCAGGCAAAAAATTTGAAAACCATGGAACATAGATAGAAGATGAACCCAAGCCCTTATAGAGCAGACAATTCTCTTTCGAATGGTGTATGAATCGATGTATGAGCATGAGGATTTAGATGGAAATTTTCGGTTGGAAAAAAAGCGACACTATTTATGAGACAACCTAATAGAACGGCGTGATATTATGACGACTTAAAAGACGTGGAAAACGTTCGATCTCGTACGCCATGCTTATCAAATAAGGAAGGATCTCCTCCTGTAAGATATCCCGATGTACGTTGATCGCCGTCAACCAGTGAGTGAGCTCGTTGATCCACGCCATGAGGGCCACGAAGCAATGCTTCCATGGATCGGTGTCGTGCAAAACGACCGCGAGCTGACCCATAAGTTCGATCGCGTTATCTAACGTAGTATTCAACGAGTGGTACGAATTAATAATCACTAACAGGCTCGCACGAGAACAACCCGGTGGATCTCCCTGATAATTAGGGATGAGCGCTGGCTCTGATCCTCCCGTGGTAGGTCTCGTGATAAAGTTGTGAACTGTTCGCAACTGTATAGCTGTTAGTTCTTCAACAGTATTAAAATTAATGAGAAACGAACTGTTGGGCGCGAACGGCGGCAGAGGACATACGTCCTGCGCCGCATGGTTAGGGCACGGAATCAACCCTGACCTTGCGTCCACGACTGTAGCAAGCACGCGTAATCGTAGTTGCTCCACTTCTCTACAATGTTCATCGTAGGCGTGGCGCATTGCTGTTGCTACGTTACGTAATATCTCTTTGTACTGAGCTATCGTGTGAGTACGCGGGTCGAAAGTAAGCTCGACCGGCGTGTCCGACGATGGCTGTACCAAGCACGGAGTAGATTGCGCTTGTAGCGCAGACGTATTACGTGAGTCTACCACGCCGCTGTCCGCTTGCCCTGGACCTTGAGGAGCCGTAGATCGTCCGGTCTTGGGCTTGACGAACGGCGTGCGCTTGGTTTTCTCACGAATAACGGAGTAAGCTGGCTCGCTCTGCTGCTGAGCCTCAGCGTTAGACGTAGTATCCACCTCCATTGGAGGATGCTCAACCGTCGGCTGCTCGGCCGGGCGATCCCCTACTGTCGGCGCGGGTTGATGATGGGATTTCTCCGATACATCATCTCTAGCGCGTCCAGAAGTGCGGGGACCACGCGACTTCTTGCTCCCCTCGTCGGTCACAGATAGAAAAATCTGCGCAAAAGTGGGCCTCGGGCGAATTAGAATCCGCCATGCCCGCTTCCACGAGATTCTCAAGCGTGAACGATTTAGGTGTTTTCGCGGTCGGCTGAGAAACGACTGGTGCTCCTTCGTTCTCCTGCCCATCGCTGCGTTCCTGCTGGGTCTCCGCAGCACCTTGCTCCGATGGAGCAACGGTACAGCGTGCCACCTCAGCTGGCTCACTTGCGGCAGGCTGGGGAGCCGAAGAATCTACCGATGAAATAAGAACAGATGATAAAACATCGTTCAACGAATCTACCTGTTCGGCTGTGTCCTGGGTAGAAGTGGACTCCGTAACAGTAGACGCAATAGGCTTTCCCGTTGACTTCTTCTTCGTGGAACGCCTCGACTTCTTCGCCATGATAGATCAGAATGAATAGCAGACTATCCTGGAAGGGACGAAATAAGTTCACTGTAAACAGTGGTGATAAGGATTAGAGAACGGATTAAGAAAGATAAAACACGATAAGCAACTAATGTACAAGTATGAGATGCACTTGACTGGTGCAATCGATCGATAGTGGCGACTGCCTCACCGCGGGCAACCCTGCACTTAGGCATGGGTCCTGCGGCGATGATCGGCGCACTGTCGATCGTCGCACTAAGCAGTGACCTGCTTAGGTTCCAGTAAGGCTAACTGATACATCGTGCACGTAATAAAGCAAACAGATGTGCGTCAGAGTTCTCACTGAGAATCAGTGTGAACTCGCGCAAACACACACACACAATGTTACAAAAAGGGAACACTTACAACGAAAACAATGCCAACGGAGGAAATGAAAAGAAGGTAAGAGAAATACTTTTTTAACCAGAAAAGGGTTATGTGCAAAATAGGAGTGAAATTTTGACTATAAAAAGAGAGGGTTAGATTCAAAATACTATTACGTTAAATTTTGACTACCGCGAGTAAGTTAACTCGCAAGAGAAAAGGAGAGAGAGCGAATTGACTGAAGTGAGAGAGAGAAGGAGGAGTAAATAATCTAAAGGCATTGAACTCATCGTGATTGTGTCCTCTTTGCAGCACGTGGTGGTTGGGTCCTCGTCGGTTGTGTCACAGGAGTTGATGACCTCCTGGACTTCTTCGGCGGGATCTCATCTGTTTCCTGGTCGAACGTAGTAGCGTGAAGTTCTAACGGAATAAGTTGGTTGACGGGCCGATCTGTAAAGGAACTTTTCCCTGTCTTGACTTGTACAGACCGAATTGCTCCGTCCCTCGACGTATTCAATCTGGTGATAATGGCTAAAGGCCACATCACACGAGGAATATTCTCCTGTGCGATGAGCACTACTTCTCCAAGATTGGGCCATGAACGGGACCGTCGCGCGTTTGGGCGCGCTTTGGGTGCGTTCTGCCAACGCTTGAAGGTAGTCTTTTCGCCATACTGACCAGAAATAATCTAACGTAGTAAGCAATTCTTCGTGTTGAGCTTTCAGGGACTGTTTAGTCTCTGAATCACTCGGCACGTAGTATTGGAAGTCCGATTGACGTTCGTTCGTCGGGGACAGGAAATGCCCAAGATGGTAATGTGGGCTGATGAGGTCTATTGGCCTCAAAGTAAGTACTTCTCCTGTTGTCTCCCTATGAACTGTAGTCAATGGCCTCGTATTCAGCGCTGCTTCGATCTCTAAAAGTAGAGTCTCGAAGGCGCGAATATCTAACGTATTGCGTTGAACGGTCTTTTTCAGGGCACGTTTCACTAAACCGACTAAGGGCTCATAGAACCCCCCTTTCCAAGGTGAGAATGGGGTGATGAAGTTCCATGTGAGTGCGTTTTGGTTGGTGAATTAACGGACTGCAGAATCATGTTCGAACTGCAATAGTTCGTTGGCCAGAATTTCCTTACCTAACTTGAAGGTAAGGGCGTTATCACTGACAATGAAGTCAGGTGTGCCTCTTCTAGCCATGCATCTGCGAAACGCTAATAGAAACTCTGTAGCGGAGTTGTTATGTACCAACTCCAAATGTAAAGCTCTTGTGGTCATGCATGTGAACAAGCATACCCAAGCTTTACGAGTTTCTGACGGAGTAATGGTGACCAAATTAGGTCCGAAATAATCTAGACCGATCCTTTGAAAGGGTCGGCTACGGGTCACTCTTTCAAACGGTAGTTCTGGAGGATTGGGATATCGATAGGGATGTGCTTGTTGCTTCCTACACAATATGCAATCCTTGATTACCGAATGAACAGTGGTCCGAATTCTCGGTATGAAGTACTTCTGACGTAGTACACTGACTAACTGTCCTACTCCAATCCTTCTATTATATAAAGCGCTAACTTTGTGTGTCGGTTTGTGTATCTGATGTGTGTGTGTGTGTGGCGTGCGTGTGTGTGTATGTATGTATGTGTGGTCCGTCGCAAAAATGAAGTGAGTGAGAAGGAACTCATGGGATACAACAAACCGCTAACAAATGCGGGTAGCTTACAGGATGTTGAGATATTCAATTGTTTTGTAGCAGGATAGTTGTGAATAACACTCCTAGGGCTATATAAACACCTGCTTAGCAGACTTCTCGTTCATTCACATGGTGCTGCAGTGGCAGCTGGAGGGCAGTGGAGAGAGGAAGGTGGGATGAGGAAGGAAGCGAAAAATCTAACCGTCATATCATGATTTGTGCTCCTTCTACTGTACGAAACACCATGTGTTGCATACGCGTCACTTCCAGAGGGTGTGGTGTCACATGGAGAAGGACCATAGCGAGGATTAGAAAGCTTGCGCATTAAAGAAGGTCCCGGCGGTGACGGGGGACTAATCTGGTGTGGAATAAGGCAATGATACATCCTTATGATAATCATCGCTGTCAGTGGATGACGTGGCGCAAAAGATGGATTCTTGGCCTTTACGTACTATTTCAGCATTCTGCATCCTAGTGCTACTCGTATATCCCGTTAGAATCCTTATAGGTGACTTTGTTGCTAATTGGACGTAAGCGCAACTGAACTGTGCTCTCTCGCTGATGTTCACGGAGAAGCATGAGTTCAACTGCTCTGACGTCGTCACCTCCGATCTCGTTCTCCGCAGATAGCACTCGAGTGAGAGCGTCTGCTGAGCCGAGTTTGATGTCGGAGTGAAACGCGATCATATCCTCGTTCCGAAGAAACTTGAGTACCAATGCTGAATAACGATTAGTTCACGATGATCGTTTGTCCTTGAAATGGTAACACTGAACAATGTTTCCGTTGAAATGCTGGTCGAAACCTGGAACTCAAGCTCCATCTCTGGAGATGAGCTTGGCATTTGTCGGAATCAATGTCCGTACTAGTGGCCATGTCGTTGGACTCGACGAATATAGCAGGTCCATTCCACCAGATGTCTTAGAAATCTCCCGTGCTGAAAGACCTCTCGTAGCACAATCCGCTGGATTGGATTCTGACGAAACGTAGTAGAATCTGGTCTCCACTCGTTGGAGGTAAAGTTCTCCAATACCCCCACGGATACGTCTGACGCGATTGCTAACGAACGTTTTTGTAGGGCGATCCGAATGGATCCAGTAGAGCGCAATTGCGATCCGAGAAAAATCGAACTGCACGAATCGCAACTTTAACTCCTTAAGCAAGAACTGAGCTAGCGATACTGCTGTATCGCAGGCCATCAGCTCGAGACGGGTATGATGGTCTCTTGACCGGTGCCACCTCGTCTTTGCCATGAGAGGTGAGATTGTGTATATACATTGGGAGCTCTGCTCAGTAAATATCTAACGACGAATACATCCGCTGGAAAGCGTCCCGCGAATAGCAACAGTTTCGTGTTCAGCCTGTTCATCGGTGTAAAATGATGAACCGGGCAAGGACAGGTGTAACCTTCGATCTGATCCACAATCTCCTGCCATCTTAACGACTGTACTCTTATTGAAGGTTTACCCCAGGGATAATCGTCT
Source organism: Ostertagia ostertagi (assembly GCA_036418205.1). Taxonomy (NCBI): domain Eukaryota; kingdom Metazoa; phylum Nematoda; class Chromadorea; order Rhabditida; family Trichostrongylidae; genus Ostertagia; species Ostertagia ostertagi. Next base: position 124,947 of record MU868359.1, read on the forward strand.
TTCCAAGATCTTGAATGAAGATCTTGGCTTGACGAATAACGGAGTAATATACCTAATGGGTCGAAATTCGATCTACTGCTCGGAGAGCAGCACGTTTCGTGTCCGCCTCGAAACGAAGCCAATCGCTACCTGATGTGGACGGTATCCCTCATGGGCTTCCATCTTAATCCTAGTAACTTGACCGGCGTCGAGGTAAGCCTTCATGCGGTCGTGCTCTGAAATGTATTCCATAGCAATCGTAATTAGCATGAATTCCCTAAGGTTCATGCCCATACGGTGGGAGGTTTCCTTGCACTGCTTAGCTTCCGAATGCACTCTTCGGTGCTGTGTGCGCCTATGAGTACTTGTCAAACATAAGTGTTGGCAAGTACCCTCTTCCTTTAACGTATTAGATTGATCTCGTCCAACGCGGATATTTAATTGACATGTTCAGCAGAAATGGTGAGACATTAATGGCCGAACACTACACGCGTAATCGAAAGATACGTAAGTTTTCCATCGTGGTGACAATAGTATCCTTGTATCCACAAAAACCTCGTCGCGTCTCGCTGATCTTTTGGGACGGATCTGGTGAAATGCTTTTTCCACATCACCAGTGATAGTTATCGTGACAATCGAGAACGTAGTAATGCACCAGCAAGGTCTGGCAGCAGTGTAAGGTCCTTGATGTAGGCAGTCATTCAGGCTTGGAACGCCTTTACGATGACTGGAAGCATCAAAGACGATGGCGCACTGCAGTATTCGGACTGTCGGCTTTAGAACCGCTTGGTGTGGCATGTAGTACACCTGAGGTCCGTCAAAGTCGAACTCGCTACTTTCTTCAATGATACCTGACCTTTCCTGGTTGAGAAATGTTACGATCAATATGTTCCCATAACTTGGTTGGTTGCGGAACGTCACATATTGATTTCTAACCGTTTCAGTGCGAAAGCTTTATTATCCGGTAACCGCGGATGATTTCTCTTCCATGAAACTGGACATGAATAATCCGTCAATGACCTGAACGGTATCGTAGTAGCGTTGGACGACTTCGCGCGTTAACCTGGTCGTCTTGACGTGGCTCATGCTGTCTGTGATCCCGATAAATTCGAGATCCCAGAGTGGGTAATATCTGGATCGGAACGTTCCTGGACTGCTTCTGTCTCTGAGGTGGTGAAGATATGGAAAAATTGTTGAGACTGTTCAGAACTGAATGTTTCAAACCGGATACGTACTTGTCCGAATCGTGTTACACGATCATCGAGTCCTGACGGTATCTTTTGTGCTCTCGTCGTGTCGACGATTCTCAATAGTGATCCATCCCATGAGGACATCTATATCGATATCTCCATGCGGTGACGAGATCTCTATGGTTGCACGAGAACGTAATAACCGATCGTATCTTGAGAGATATGAGTCCGGCATGAACTGACGTAGCAATCTCCGAGTTCTCACCGCGAGTTTAACAGGTATATCCGCACACACGCATCGGTCTCGTAAGACTAGAGAATCACGAGATAAAACTTCAGTTGTCAGATGACCTCCGAAGCTTCCGCGTAGTGAGTGGCTGAGAATCTTCAAACGGAAGTCCCAGTCTCGACGAGCCGTACCTCTTTATGAAGCTGTGTTGTGCGCCCGCTATCTAGCAGCAGCACTAACAGTTCCTCTGAGGACGTAATATTATTGCGTGTTCGCGCAGTGACTACCAAAAGACGTGGGTCCTGTGTAAGCGACTGCTGAATGGTCGCAAAACCGTACATTGAACCGTTGGTTCGGATTGATAATCTTCCCCTTCGGTCTCTGTGAGATTCTCCAACGTAGAAATCGTCTGAAGCATAAGCCTCGACAGAAATTCTGGTTGAAGTCTCGGTCACGGAATTGGATCGGCACCGCGATACGGTGAGTTGCGTCTTCGCACAGGTGAAGTATTGTCCGTTGCGTCGTGGTGATCTTGCTCGTTCCCGATGTGAACGGGTTGACGGAAACGGTTGTCTTCCTCGACCAGGTGAGTCTAGAAGACCAACCTGAACCTGCTTGCGTCTTGACGAATACGAAGTGCATACTTGACCAGGGGACATATAGTCTGCGAGGGTGGATATGATGACCTCCCTACGACATACTGAGCATGCAGGACGGTCACAATCTTCCACTCTATGACGTCGCGAAAAACACTTGAAGCACAAACGTTTATCTGCGGCGATGCTCCACTTTGCACTAATAGACGTCACACGACTACAATTAGATGCTGAGTGGCGTCTCGATCCGCAGAAGGCACATTGTGCTGACGAATACGGTGTTTGGTGGCGCGAACGTCTTGGTGACTGACTCTGACGTCGTGTACGACCACCGTTGTACGCATTAGAAGAAGACGAATCCCTTGAAGAAGATCGAGCAAATGATCTTAAAGCCAATGCATGCGATGGTTGGTTTCTAGCTGGCGTTGGGTCCTCTACTACCTCGAAGGTCTTGACCACATTGTCAAGCGCTTCAAGGAGCTGAGGTACACCCCACGAGCTCGAATCCTTCGCCTGCAAATAGCCTACTTGCTCTAGCGTCTTCGAAGGAAACTTCTCTCGTATTATGCGCATGACGAAGATGTTCTCGTCATGGTCACCTAGCTTCTTAAGTTGAAGCCATAGCGACTTAACTTGCGCTAACGTAATACGTTGATTGATAGCTGCATTCGTTGCCGGCTTGAGACTTTCAAGTCGGTTACTCAGTTGCATGCGAATGAATTCTGGGCGAAAGTATGTCTCTCGCAACGTATTAATTGCCAGCTCATAATTAGCATCCGTGATCTCGTACCCGGCTACCATGGACAATGCTTCGTCCTTCAACGAGGTCCTGAGGTAATGGAATTTGACTGTGGGTGGTAAGGTACGGTTAGAGTGAACCGCAGAGTCAAAGATATTCCAGAACTCCGCGAACTTGGCGATGTCTCCAGTAAAGACGGGGAGATCGAATGTTGGCAAACGAACTGCTTGATCATGCAAGGCACGATCTTGAAATGCATTACTGAGGGTTGCTATCTCTTCTCCGAGTCGTGGTTGACTTGAGGTCGGATTAACAAGTACCTCTGTCTCCATTCGATCTTGACGTCGATCGTGTTGTTCCTGGAGGAGTTCCTCTTCGGAACGATGCGACGTAAGCTCTGGGACAAACGCAATGGACCTAACTCCTGTAGGAGCTAAGTTGCTGACGTAGTAGGATTTTGTTTCGGTAAGGGCTGCATCGCTACCTCAAGGCGAGCGAGGAGGGTGTTCGCTGCATCTTCAGCCGCTTCCCCTCCACTGGTTGCCCAGTGGGATAGGTAAGCGGTGACGAGTGCACGGCGCAACTCCTCGGTCTCCTGCTCGAGGGCGTGATGCAATGTTGCTTCCCGAACTTGGTTTGCGAAACTAAATTCACGAGTCAAAATGCGATGCGCAACCGCAAGGGCCTTATCACGGTCCTTAAGCTGCACAGCCGCCTCATCCGGATCTTCAGCGAGCTGGACGTCCTCCAGAAGTGAAGGAGAGGTGTTATCCACAGCTCGTTGGAGATTCTGGATTGCACGAAGTAATTCGTATTTCCTCAAATCTTCCATCAGAAAGCTAATCGTAGACAAACGTCGATTAGAATGAAAGTTGCCAATCGATGTTCGCCTATCAGTCAGTTTCTCATGGAGCGAGGATTACGGTAATGTCTCGTCTCGTACTATTTCTCTGCTTCCCCATGAGCGTGCATGAGAGAGTGGTACCTTTCCACGCCAAATCGGATCGATCGGTGCCATTAAGCCTGGGAAAGTGCTTAATTGCTCCAATATCGATTCGCTCGTCGTGGGAAAGTCCGATGGATGTCTCTTTCATGACGTGTCGATTGGGAAATGGAATAGAAACGAGGGATCGACGGAATAGGGACCGAAAAACACGGAACCAACGAAGTAGGGATCGAAAATCGAATCCGACGGAACATAGAACGGATTAAGCTTAAGAGACGAGGATTTTACTCGTCTTCGTACGAGGGGAACGGAATAAAAGGTAGAAAAAACTTCAAAAACGGAATAAATTACGCGAACAAGCTGGAACTGGGAGGAGTGGGCAGTGGTGAGTATAATACGTGATATCTAACCTAAGGGTGGGACTAAACTACAACTACAAGGAATTGAACCCCTACGTACTAATTGTGGGGAGACCCTAGTTACCTGGAAAGGCCGGAGGGCTGAGTACAAGCCGATGGTTTACCTTTTAAAGGGCGCTGAGGGCACTGATCCAGGTAGGCCTTTTGTTAGTCCACAGGAGGTCTTTCGAGCCTCTCTTCTGGGGCAGCCTACTCACGGCCGGCCATGATGTAGACCCTGCGCTGCTCGCGCCACGCGCCGCTTGACCTTCCACTCTACGACTTTTTGAAGGCGCCCGGCTTCAACACCGCAGCTGACGACGACCCTCGCCCGCATACTCTCCATCCCCACTGGACATCTCGAGAGCTGGTCCACCTAGCTTCCCGCGACTAACTGGCCTCGACCGCAGGGAGGCGGGGCCAATGGCGCTGGAGCGCGTTGGCAACCGAGCGCAAGTGGGCCGGGGCGCGCGGTGCGCCCAGCGGGCCACCGTCGCATCCGCGACACTTCGTCTACTTTCCTGAGCCGATGGGGACAGGTTGCATTGTAACTGCGATCAATGTCGATCTGCCAAGTAAACAAGAGAATATCGAGAATTACTCGAAGCGAGTAAGCTAGGCGTTGTGTGTGCTGCGCGAACTGTATTAAAGGATTAATGTTCGTAAATTATATATTAGCAGTCTGGCTCTGCACGCCACCACTCGCACAACATGGTAGGCTTCAATGAAACTGGATAGCACTCATTGTCAGAATGTTGTCCCATGACTGAGAGACCAATAGTAAGCAACAATTGTCTTCAAAAAAATGCGCTAGATGAAGTTCAGTGGCTGTCTAATCTCATTGAAGATCATAGTGCACGCGGTAGCATGCGGAATGAAAGCTTATCAGGACTTCGTATGGCCGCGTTCATAGTTCGAGACTCGGGGGATTAGAATAGTAGGCGAAAGGATAGTAGGATAGTAGTAGAGTAGAAGATTGCGCTGACAAGATTGGATATGTATCGATCGGAAGAGAGTGGTAGATTGGGCGACTTCAAGCGAATAGATCAATACATATCTATCTATCATATCTTGTCAGCGCACTATCCTAATCTACTAATATCCTAATCTCTCCTTCAATACATATGTATTTCATTGTCGTGTACTATCCTAATCTCCGGAGTCATGGACTATGAACGCGGCCTAAACATCTAGCATTGATGTTAAACCCGAACGTTTTAGCAGTTCAATGATTTTTCAGTCAAAGTGAAATGTGGACCAATCATCAAGCATCAAGTGCGTAACTCTGATGGGAATTCACCGTTGGTCCAAGCCCTGATAATTTAGCTAACGGTCAATCCTCCGTTTTTCTTGGTGGAATAATAGGGATGGAACATCTTCATTTGCTAAGAACCTGGTTTAGTTCGACTGAGTGTATACTCAGGTGTCGTTACTTTTATCAGTGCGCTCACTACCTACCAACACCTCGACACCCTTGATCCTTTACCAGTGGTGATCGCAACTAATTTTTGCAATTTGTTATCAGGTAATGCCGCTTGCCATCCCTGCCTCCGTCCGACCGCCCTTTCCAAAATGTAGGAGCTGGGGTTCTACTGTCATCATGAAGACCATAACGAAATTGATGGAGCTCGAATTTCGAACATTTTCATCAGCCGTTATCGATTGTTATCACTTTTGATCGCTCACTATCCGCATTCTCGTATGACAACTCGGTACCATGTGTAAGACGCAAGAATCTAATTTCACCGCGAAAGCCGCCACGAAGCTGGTGGTATTTACAGTCTGACGATCTAATCAATTCCTGTCAGCTGCAACCACTTTCTTTCACCCAGCTCCTTTGTCTCCGCCTCACCCACATAACGTACATGAGTACAAATATGTTGCTGTGAATGCGAGAGGCCCAACGAGACTGGTGACATTGACATTCTACATTCTCATCAGCTATTATCACTCGCTACCATTTTTCGCCCTCTATTTGGGTCCACGTAAAACACATAATTATTGAGTTGACCCATAATTTCTAGCCGAATTTCAACACTATGATTTACTCACGTTTTATCTTTCCTAAAGAACAACTGATAAAAAACAGAGCCACCATCATAATCACTGAAATGCACCCATTCGCTAGGGAACGAGTGGATGCATTCTTCCCAGAATGAGAGAAGCTGTGAGATGAAAAGCTCGAAGAGGTCGTTTTTGAGGTGGTTGTGTTTACTGACTTTTTTCTCTCCTAGCTACTGCTTCAGGGGGCTGAGGAGGTGATAGTACGATGGAGCAACCTAAGGGCTATACGATAGATGTGGTGTCGTGGTGCAGTCAATTTCCCTCGAAACGTGGCGAGTTATCTTTGCAATGAGATTTCGGGCAGTCCTTCCAATAAAGGAGATGTTGAGATTTTTCCAACCGCCCTCCGCACTGATGCAGCCAACTTTGGAAGCTGTTCTATGTATACCTTCGCAATGCTTGTCTCCATAAAGTGAGTTGGTTCCCAAAACGGGATACCCAGCGAATCCAACGAGACGGGAGTCACACCCTCTGATTAAACAGTTCGGGTTTTGGTCGATGTGCTGCGTCCAGGCCGCGAGGTAGCCACCGGACGAACCACGTATTGTTGTCCTAGGGAATTCTTGACTCATATGACCCACCAGGGAATGTCTTGTCTATACGGTCACAGAATGAAACTTCTGCAGATGATCAAGGGTGCTTCTCGTTCATGGTCAGTCCATGCTTGCTGCTCCCGTCGGGGCTTCATTCTGCTACAGTCCGTTCCATTCAGACGTCGACTCATGGTGCCTAGGCTGCGCCCAGATGTTTGCTACAGATTCCTGGTTATGGCGTCCGATTCATAGCTCAAGGGGTCTTCGTCGGATGTGACTGGAGGTTCGTAATGAGGTCGATTATTGCAGCTCATATCCCCTTTGTGTATGCTATTGAGTCAATAGCTCGGTGCCCGATCAGTAGCAAGGACAGGGACAAACGTAGCGCTGGTCTTGCCTACCGCGCTCCTTGCAAGGTTCTTCTTAAAGTTGTAGCAAGGCAAAATCGTTGGGTTTGGTTGTTGATCCATTTTGATTCCTACTCAATTATTTCTTTGCGCACTTAAGCCTCTAAATCATCCCGGCTGAAAGTCCTGATATGTTCTTTAACATATTAATTTATTCCATCATGAAGCTACTTTCGCATAAAGAAAATTGAATTTGAACCGAAATCGGCCAGAAATTATGGATCAACCCATTATATGAGTGCAAGAAATCCACATTCAAAACGAACAGTGTAGCGAAATTGGTGACATCGGTTTTCCGACTTCCGTTATCAGCTCTAATCAGTAGTTACCAGTTTCGGTTACACACCACCAATGTTCACGTCCAGCCCCCTAGAGCCGCTAAGAGTTTGCGCGCTCTGGGCCCACATGTGAAGTTATGAACTTTCGGTCAGACAGACAGACACATACACAACCACTTAGCCGATTGTATAAAGTAGGATGCTCATACCACTCCATATTGCCTATGCATACACAATTACACTGTCTGATGTGCAAAACTCAAGGACCGGACAACTTTCGCATGATATCACTGCTAGCCAACCTACCCAGGTCGATAAATTTGGCACATAAATAAAAGAAAATGTTACAGTTTAGCGCACAGGGCTAATGACGGGAATACGCATTGAAAAAATTAGCTTTTCTTGAGGACAGCGACTAAAGCGATTGGTGGGTGCAGCTGTCCCAACTCATGGTAAACTTTGAGAATAGAGGAGCTGATTCTTGGTGAAGTGTATGAACACTACGGACTGCGAAGCATGCACTGCTACGTGCTCCCATGCTGGCCAATGGGTTAGCTAAGATTTTTTGTGGAGAGGGCTCGGAGACAGCATGCTAATTGCCTGTTTATATTATACGATGAGACCCAAAGAGAAGAAAGGAGATAACAGAAGAGGGGTCCTGGCGAGGAGACTTTTACATAGTTAGAGGTTAATGGATATAAATTAAGAACTAAACCAGATTCAATAGGTGTAGTGATTCATGGCACGATGGTAAGGCGTAAGAAAGCGATGGATGGGTTCGAAGGATGCGAGTCGCGATAGAGGATAATTGGATCGGACTGTGTGGATGACGCAATGCGATTGTGGCCGGAGTTAGCGCACGATTTGAAGGCGCAGGCACAGGAACTGAGCAGCTCGAGGTCGACGTATTTCGCCTTTTGTCAGTGTGCCTTTGAGCCTCCAGTTCATGGCACAGGTCTGTAAGGCAGTAGTAAAAGAGCTTAAAAGCTCGTTGAAGACGTTTTCGATTTGCTTGATTACAACCGAACTAGACCGACGTCTGCCGCTTTAATGGCGTGATTGATGAAACTCGCATTAATCTGCGAGCAACACAACAAACTATAGTAAAAAATTCTTCAATGATGTGCATTTTCAGAACCGCCAAATTAGCGATCTGGGTCGCGGTTGCTTTCCTGCTTTCAGCACGGGCTTACAAGATTACGGAAAAGTATAGACCAGAAGGTATTGATTTTTTGTAAAATAGTGAACAGATGTTGTGTTTTTCAACTTCGAGGGCATGAGCTGGTACAGCTTTATATTTGAAAAAAAGGCTTCGGTGATCATCATTAGTCTGTATCACAAAATGCACGGTCCCTTGTCTCCAAGCTTAACCGTCCGTTGTGCAAGGTCAGCGGAGGAGGGGAGGTGTAGTGTTTTTCCATTGGAATAGGAAGCGTTGTCAGCAGGATCAACCGTTTCGAACTAGTCGAACAAATGGGTCTGCTCGGTTTGCTCATGGGGTGGGTTGAGGTCGCATACCGGAAATCTTGGCGATATCGCCCCTGGTCGGTGAATGAGAGAGGGATACGCTTGAAGAGACATTAGTCTGTAATACAAATGAAATATTAGGTAGGTAACTTTGAAATATCGCTTACCTTGGTGTATTGGTTTCTCAGCTAAAACGCAGCATCATGATATGGGAGACAATTCATTCGAGAGAGCGATTCAGCACGCATAACGAGAAATCTTAGGCGCCAGTGAGCTGATGTCCTTCGAGCCAAAACTTTTCTCTGAAGATGATTGATCAGGAAATGTCCTCTGAGCGTACATATTCAGGCTAGGAAACGGCCAACGAATCTCGCTCATTGTGTGCAAAATATTGAGGAGCAACACTTGATCTCTGGTGCACCTTCAGCTATGGTTTCAGCTCTTCAAAGACTGAGATAAATGATTTTAGGACGAAGAGCGTGGATATTGATCTGTACCTGTAGAAGTGAAGAGTTAAGGAAAGTCAACCACTACACATAAAACCTCAGGAAGACTTTGCTGTGTCAACAAGAAAATTTAAAAGTTTCTACGTGCGACTGATAAGGCCTTTCAGGATCGAGCTTGGGTTTGGTCTATTTTCAGCGACACGAGCAAGCATTTACTGGATGCCAATACTGGAACTCTCTTCCATAAGTCTAAGAGGAGTAAGGCTCTAGATTTCGTTGTGAACGCATTTATCAATAGGATGTTCCACGATAACAAAATGAGAAGATGGTCGCGGTTGAAAGCACATGGGCAGCTGAGGATGACTACGAAGCTGGAAGTCCACGGAAAAAAATAGTCCTCCTTGTTTATGTGGAGTGCTGCTTTTTGATCAGACAGTAACAGATGAACCCCGCGCGCAATCCCCAGCTCGCGTTGGCCAAACGCTGCGTCGTCAAGTGGGAAATTCGGCTATTATAAAACTATGGCACGATAACGCAAGAGCACATGTCGCGAAAACCACGCTACAAAAAAATCGTGGAGTTGGGCTAGAACGTTGTACCTTCTACGCCGTATAGCACAGATCTGACGCCGTTCACCTACCATTGAGCCAGGTCAGTGCCACGCTCGTCAGTAGCAAATTAATTAAATAACCACGACAACGTCAAAATTTGAGTACCTAACTTTTCCGAGTCGTACTTGAAAGAGTTTTGCGAGGTAGGCCTCCATGCTTTGCGTAGCACAAGGTGAAGAGGGACTGAATATTATGGAGGAAATAGTTGAGGTTGATGTGCATTGATACAGCCTTTCTACTCAAAATAGTCGTCGACCAAAAACGACATTTCCAAGTTACCAACCTAATATTTTGTCGATTGCCGTCAAAAAGTCCTGCTTTCCAAAACATTTTGACGGCATCCGCTTTGAATCCAATTCATCACAAGCTGAAAGACTGTTCTGGATGGATTTTGGCATGTTTGGATAAAATATAAGAGCAGAAAGTGCAATGATATGAAAAGTTTGGTGCCTTCAAGCTCAAAATGGAGGTCTCAGAAAAGCTAGATTTTCGATGAAACTTCATCTCAAGCGCCAACCTCTTGACTCCAAGGATCATCTTTCTCCCATCATTCCTACATACTTTATGCCCATCATCGATGTCACCTACATGGAGAGGTGGTGGATGGAGGGGTGGCTGATAAGACAACGCGCTTCGTCTTACTCAGAGTACGGGAATCGAAGCAACATAAAATTCTAGTCGTTAAATATAATAGAAGAGACTTCCAATTTTTTGCGTAAGCCAGGTACAGTGTGACCGTAGAGATTTCTATTTCCAGAAACTTACCAATTTTTTTCTTACAATCAAATCTCCTTTTTTTAATAAAGTGAATGACTAAACCTCAGCAATTACGTTACGATGCAAGCTCTTCGTTTGAAAGGCAATCTTTCTTCTTTCTATCTTTCTTCAAAAGGGGTAAGACGGGACAAAATTTCTGTAACCTGAGAGTGCTTTAATTTGGAAAATCTATCACAAGCGTTCAATTATTTAAGAAATCGTCCCGTTGCTGTGTGCACGCCAGTTTTCATCATTCAAGCATAACTTCCTTCATTATTAACTTTTTGCAAGTCTTTAAGGCTAATCAGAAACTAGAAGATGAGCGCTCCCAAAGAAATTTCGGATGTTTTCCAAAAGGCTCCACGAAAAATCGTCTCCCTGATCCGTTCTTTTCCTCTATAGCTTTCTTAAGCCACTCTTCGGGAACGCGAGTTCCCAACCTTTAAAGTCGGTACAATGAAAAGCGGTAAAAACCGCTGAAATCAACAGGATCGTTACATTATAGCATATGCTAGACTATCTTCAGGGGAAGTCTTTCTACTGCCAGAGACTTCTGTTGATTACCTTGTAGTCAATCCTCCCAAATCGCTGCGGTATGCTTTCTCTGAGAGAGTTTTTCGCCTATTTTCATTTTGAGATGACGTATTCTAATAAGAAAAGTAAGGAATCCTGCTCTAATTGTAAGATGCGCCATTCAATCGTCTGTGGGCGTAACCGCAGTGGTAGCCAGGGTCAACCCTGCGTTGCACAAATTTCAAATTTTTTACAACCCCCTTTCTTTTCGGAGGGTATCGGTACGACCCCTGCATCAACTATTATGTCTTTCACATAATTTAACGCTCACATTGATATATGGGCAGTCACCGACATGGAAAAGTGGTGGACCGTGCTAAATCCGCGCGCTCTATCTCGCTCAGAGGAGGGAATCGAGGGAACAGGAAGTTTTGTTCATTAGAAAGGAAGTTATAAATTTTTGTAAACCAATACATGATAGTGATCATAAATATTTCTAGTTTCAGAAAACTTACGGAGTTTTTTTTCGATCTACCAATTTCCCTTCTTTTATAATCTGAGTAACTAAACCTTATAGCAATTACGTTACAATACAAACGCTTCCATTCGAAAGGTCACATTTTTGATAAGAAGGATCTCATGAAACCGGTCTCAAAAATTTTGAAAATTCAAATAGTTTTCTTCCAAAAAGTATCCTACTATATATAAGCGGCTAAGTGTGTCTGTTGGTGTATGTGTTTGTGTGTATGTTTGACCTGGAATTCATAACTTGAGTCACAGTAGCGCAGCGGTTCTAACATAAGTTATAGGGGGTTGGGGGGACACAAATTTAGTGAATTTTGCGTCAGAACGCAAAAGTCGTTGAGTTACCCAGTTCGCGTTGACACCAGGGCATCCATGCTTACAAGTGTTATGAGGGTTGGGACGGGAACAGTGTTTGTGGGTGATAGAAAGTGGTTACAACTGATAAAGACTGATAGGGCGAGTAAGAACGCAAAAGTCGTGAATTTCGTTACGTAACTCACGTTGACATTAGAGCGTGCCTACTTACAAATTCTATTCGTAGTGGTAGTGCACATTGTATCCTGCAGAAACTCAAACGAGTCTTCAGTGAATGATAAGTTCCATTTCTAATGCAATATCAACAAAGCCAAAACTCATTGAACCGTTAATCCTTCAGGAGTTCTGAGTAATGGTGGATGTCAATAAATGATAAGCATTAGCTCCTCACCTATGTAAATAGGCATATTTCATTCTCCTTTTGAGACTGACCGCAAAAGATTCACCGCTGAATTATCCAAATTCAAGAAGAATGGTGGATGTTTACAGCTGTGAGATACATACCGGTTCAGCTCAAGACGTTATCATGCGTATTCTCGATGGGCTTTAGCGAAACTGAGAAAGGTCTAACTCATTCAATTGTGAGTTGGTTAATGGAGCACCTCATGCTGATATTTCATGGGTCCTCCAGTTCCGCTAAAGCCTGCCATGTGATGCGCGCGATAGGGGGCGGAGCAAAACTGGTTTGAAATGTTGCGGATGTTCAATATTTCAAAAAATCGTCCCGTTGTTCCGTTTTCTGTGCACACGCGAGTTTTCAACATTCAAGCATTTATAAATTTCTTCGTAATCAACTTTTTGCAGATGTTTGAGGCCATTTAACCTTTCCGGAGCGCCTGACACCCATGAGGTGTCAGGAACTTCAAGAGCTGATTTTTCCAAGAGATTGGTTTTCCGATAAAATGTCTCATGTTGTTGCTTATCTATGTAACACACTCATGCCCTACGTAAGAAAAAACCTCGACTTCGGTCTTAATCTAGATCCTAAAATACCTAAAAATAAATGGACTTCCACTTTCAGCCTGGAGAAAACAGTTGTAATTTGCTTTAAACGCTTCATACCGAAGAATTTATGGAACCTCGTGTTCGCCGTATCTGATACTTTGAATCAAAGCGTTTTGGGCACACTCTAGTCCTTTTTTTCCACACCAACATATTAGGTATTTCAGAAAGTTCTGTCGTTTTCTGCCACTCCACTATTGGATGCTTTATTTCTCTTTAAATCTGGCAAAGGTGCGATTTATGTTGATATCATTTTGAAGAGCTTTCCCAGCCCTATCCAATCCTTAGCTCAAATTTGTCCTGAATTGTTTTTTTTATATCTTTTTTAAAGCTTTGAATGCAGTATACACGATAACAAGTTGACATGACTTTCTTTTCTAGCTTTAAATAGACCTGAAAGTGGCAGGAACAGTTCATGACATTAACGATGTTTCGGGCCTAGATTTGCATTAAATGTGCTTGGAAGCAGTAGTTAAAAAATTTATTGTAACGAAGGCGAGAGCCTTGAATATGATGAGAGTAGTGGTCGGATATCGCACGGTGTCTCCATTTAGCCAAAAGATCTGATTGAAGCACTCGTGCGTAAGACCATAGAGGAGGTTAGGCCCAGTCTGGGCGTATATGGTTTGCACAGCCAAGCTATAAGTAAGAAGATGGAAAGTCCAAAAACTTTGTTAGAGGAGTCCCCCGACAAATATTTCCACCAACTTGAAGGGTCATCCATGAAATTGTCGTTTGTTTTATGTGATGAATGCGACTCGTTTCTCTACAGATTCGCGACTTACAATAAAGAGCAGATTCTTCTCTATAGTTCACGAAGGTTTGCTGAATAGATCGACGGCGATGATGCTCTAAAAACTTTACAGAGTCCAAACTGTGCTGGAGGAGGGTTGTGGCAGCTTTCATGAGGTCAGCGGCTGGCCATGTTCTTCAGTTTTATGTGGAGCTGTTACAGTGGAGAATCAATGTTTATATTAAGTCAAAAATCATCAAAACTCTAAGGCATAGGTCCAACATTCCTCATTATAAAGGAACGCACACATCTCTGAAAGGTATCTTGAACGCACATCGCACGGCCAACCCTTCACAAAGGTTCTGCGAACATCTTACTTAGTAAACCTTTTAACTATCTACTGTCAAATTTCTGACGATTTCGATAGCTTCCTTGAAGAGAAATACATCAAAACCCAACATGATGCTAAAACAACCTTCCCTCAGTTCATCGCCTCCAGAGGTCCAGCATTCCAAACAAACGTACACAGTTAAACGGTTTTTTTATAGAAAAAGATTCGCGCTCTTGAACGGTTTTTTTAATCAACTCGAAAGGTTCAGTCTAAGCCGAGATACGTGCATTTGAAATTAGGGGTTGGAAAATGACAGAACTTTCTGAAACGCCTAATATTTTGAACGATTTGTCCCTTCCTCCCTTTTTGTGGCGCTATCACCTTTTTTTTTACATAACTGTTTTCCGTCACATTAACCATTAAATATATATTATACTTTTAGATATGGAATATACAAAAGCGAGACAAAATAATGGCGTTAGTGGGAATACAGATTGAATATATGATATTTATGCCTGGAATTGATAACGACTGATAATAGCTGATAAGAGGGGCTAGAAAGCGAGCATCGCCAATGTCGTTTTGTCGTTCATATTAGTGCTAAAGCGTCTATACTTACAAGTGTTATGCGTGGTGGTCCCAGGACGGTGATATATGACTGAAAGCGATAACAACTGATAAGGGCTGATAAGATCCGTTAGAATACAAAGGTCGTCGATTCCGTTACCTGGCTCGCATTGACAACAGAGTGTCCATACTGACAAGTGTTATGAGGGGTGGGACGGGAACATTATTGCTGGGTGACTGAAAGCGACTGCAACTGTTAAGGGCTGATAAAGCGCGTCAGAACACAAAAGTCGTCAATTCCGTTGCGCCGCTCGCATTGACAACAGAGTGTCTATACTGACAAGTACTATGTGGAGTGAGACGTGAACATTGTTGTTGGGTGATTGAAAGTGATTGCAACTGATAAGGGCTGATAAGGCGCGTCAGAAAGCAAAAGTCGTCAATTGCGTCACGAACTCGCGTTGTTATTAGAGCGTCCATACTTACGAATTCTACTTGCACATTGTATCGATGTGACCAGCTTACTAGATAGGAGTCGATTGCATAATTTCAGACAAGTTTTCAGCAAATGATAGGTTTGATTTCTAATTCTCGTTGGCATATTTCGTTTTTATTTTGAGGCTGACAGCAATAAAATCGTACTCACCGCTAAATTATCTGGATTCAAGAAAAATGCTGGGTGTTTACAGTTGTGAGATATATATGTACACCAATCCAGCTCCAAACGTTATCATGCATTTTCTCGATGGACGATAGTGAGGTGGTTAATGGAGGACCTCATGCTGATGGGTACTCCAGTTTCACTGAAGACTACTGTGTGATGCGCGCGATAGCGGGCGGAGCACAACTGGTAAATGAATAAATATGTAAATAAATATAGGAACGCTACAATTTTTTACTCTGATTAGGCATCCTCACAAGCCAAAGCGTGTTGCTATGAATAAATTATACGGAGCTCCTGAAAAAGAGAGTCCATCCGATTTTCAGAGCTCACGCTTCTTCCTTCTTCTTCTTCCTAGCGTTAGTCCGCGCAGTCGCAGGGTCCGCTGTTTTTGTCACGCGTCGCCACTTTGCTCTGTCTAGGGATTTCATCGTGACCGCGACCTCACCTAGGTCCTTCTTGATTACGTCTTTCCACCTTTTCTTCTGGGCTCCTCGCGGTCGCTTGCCTTGTACATCGAAATCCATCACTGTTCTTATCAGATGGTCCTGTGGCCTCCTTAGCACATGCCCATACCAGCACAGACGCTGTTCTCGTACCTTTAGTTGGACAGGGGCAGTCCGCATGACCACTTTGACGTCCTCGTTCCTAACCTTGTCCAGCCGCATCCAGCCGCAGGCCCATCTCAGCATTCTCAATTCGGCAGAGTGGAGCTGCCTCTCCTGATTCTTGTTCAAGGCCCAACACTAGCTGCCGTGGAGCACCGCAGGCCTTACCACTGTCTGGTACACCTTCCCTTTAGGCGCTCTGGAGCACCTTCGATCGCAGAGGATTCCAGTGGTCTCCCTCCATTTCATCCACGCAGCGTTGACCCGAGCCTCCACCGCCTGATCCACACTACCGTCTTCAGTGGTTCCTCCATGAGCACCTTCATCAGGCCATCTAGTGCTACGAGAAAGTGGAACGGACTCAGAGCTGAACCTTGGTGCACCCCGACCGCGATGTCCACCTCCTTCGTTAGGCCGTATGGGGTGCGTATGACTGCATTAGCCCCGTCGTACATATCCCTCACCAGAGAGATGAGGTGCTTTCGGCACGTATATCAGTTCCCTAAGCGCCTCCACAGCACTGCGCCGCCGTACCTGGTGCGCCACGCCTTCAGGTCGCAACGGCTACGCTCAGCAGAGGCCTGCACTTTTCGCGATCCACTCCATGGACTAGCCCAGCGATGAACGATGGCATCCGTTGTAGATCTTTCGGCATGAACGGCAAACGTTCCCTGAACAGATCGCGGACAAAGCCGCAGTTGAGTCGACCGAGGCGCTCCGCACATCTTCACTGGTAGTGCGCAGTCAACTTGCTGCCGCGGTAGTTGGAGCGTCCATCGCGTCACCTTCTGCTTGAAGATGGGGACGATGTACTTGTCTCCATGGCATCCTGTATCTTTCCTTCCCACTGTAACTTGTTCAGTGAAGCTGGTGTGCACATCCTTACCCGTCGCTGTCTCCATGGCTTCTAAGACCTTGAAGGCACAACCCAAGCAGAGTCGTGTGAATCTTCTCTTTCGGTCAGAAGTATAGAACCCTAGGGACAATCACAATATGGCGTTCACGTCCACCGACATTCGACCGACAAGAAAGCTTTGGCTGGGCTTGCAAAAGTAAAGCTGCTCGAGCTGCAGCGAACGAGCTCCTCTTATCAGGCCGTTGTCCTGGTGCTCTCTCATCTGATGCGCCTCTCTCACCCCATACTCTCCTCCTTCGCGCTTAGTCTCTCGTCCTTAAGCACAGCCAATTAGGAAGGTGAGTGAGCCCCTCAACCTGAGCGTTTTCGACGGATTCTTTTCCTTTTTCTTCATGTGCGGCACTTGGCACCGATACATTCACATTCGTGTGCAAGAGCCACACCAGTGCGATCCTGGGCATGCCTTTAAGGTACTCCATCCGACCAACTGCCTTTCCAACCTCCATCTTCCATGTGCACGCCGAGCCTCATCCTCTTGTCCAGAGTGCGATGGACCAACTGTGCCTCTGTCTGTCTTTTGTGGGGAAACTGTTCGTTCGAAGGCCTCTGAAGTACTCTTCCCACCTCCTTCGAACATAGGCTGGCTTATTAGTTTCGCCGTTGTTGCTCTCCCGCTCTTCACCACCTGATATCTTGAGTAGCCGATGCCGGCTTAGGCCAGTCTGAAGACGAACTTCTCTGCGTTTTGCCTCCGACTTCTCGTACAAGACTCCATCTCCGTGTTTCTTGGCTTGGTTAGAGGCCTTAAGGAGCCTCTTGCAACTCTTGTAGACAGCGAGGTCCTGCTCGGGCTCCGGTCTTCGTGCTAGCCTTATATGCTTCCTTCTTCTGCTTCACTACTCACGTGGACCTCCTCGTTCCAGTACCACGCCGCCTTGTCCTCCTCTGAATCCAAATCGCGTTTCGCCCAGTACCTCTTGGCGCGTAGGATGATCTCAGCTGCAGTGCCTCAAGCCTGCTGCACTGGTCCCTAAAGATCTGGAGAACAACTTCCAGTATCCTTCGCTTGGGGTCGCTCTATTGTGGCAGGATTCTCCTCTGGTTCTTACCTTTGTCTTCTTGAGAGCTCCATGGCTCTGTCTGCCAGGAGTGGAAGCTAGCTCCTCGCCAGGGAGTACTTGACGGTTCTCCACATCAGTTCTGAGGATGATCTTTTTAACCAGCACATGGTCGATTTCCGTTTTGTCGTCCTCCCACTGCTGTATATGACCTTATGAGTCCTTTCTTTTCGCAAAGAACGTGCTGCAGATTGCCCAGATCTGTGGGCCGTAAGCCAGTCAGGACCCTCTCTCCCTCGGCGTTCCTCACTCCTATTCCTCTACCTCTGTACACCCTTCCTAGGCCTCTTCTTTCACTATTACGTGACCATTCAGATCACCTGCTATGGTAAGGTCCGGAATTGTTCTGATGGCATCGTCAAGGCTGAGATAGAACTCGTCCTTGTCACTTTCGGGGCATCCGGCTTGCGGTGCGTACACAGAAAGTATGGTTCAGTACCAATCCTTCGTGTCTATCCTCAAAGCCATGATCCGATCGCAGATCCTGTTCACTGCGGAGACATGGTCTTTGAGCGACTCCGCTACCGCTATGGCCACACCGTTCCGCATGATGTCTTCCCCATTGTAGTAGAGTTTGACACCTTCCCCGATTTCTTTGGCCTTAGCACCTTTCCATCGCGTCTCCTTTAGGCATAGGGACTTCCTTAGCGACCCTACATTCACTGTTCCAATTCGAACTAGCTTCTTTGGCCGAGGCCGTTCCCTCCTCGGTAGCCCTCGCATACTGACCACATGACTCGGGCGGGGGTTCTGCGCGCCACTTCCGGGAGACGTCCTAGCATTAGCACCAATTCTTTTGCGACTTTTAGACGTGTTTAGTGTGACTGAGGTGTTTACCAGCCGGTCTGTCAACCTGGGCCTGACGCTGGTACTAGATCCATTTTTGCAATTTTTGCAAGGCATGGTTAATCTCGGCAGAGATCGAACTCGCGGTTTTCGGAGGTGCAGACATGAGTCTAACCTCTCAACCAGTCGGCTATCCCTGCCTCAGTTTTAGAGCTCACACACAATTAATAATTGTGCTAGTGATTGTGCTTTTGGTGTCCTATTAAATTTGTGTCAGGTGCAACATATGCAAAGGAACGATGAAAGATGGGGCACTTCAACTAGCGGATCAGTCACAGGACTGCACGAGTCTCCAACATGTTGGCGCTCCACGACAACGTTGGATACTACATACAAGACAACTCTCGATGTTGACTATGCGGATGCGAAAGTAGAAAACCACTACGTGAAAATTCGTTAGAGCAGAAGCACCCGGTCAGAGCCGCAGCGCTTCTACAGGGTGTGGCTTGCAATTCTACCCAAGTGTGGGCCTACAAGACAATGACTTTTTCCACGAATGAGATATTGAAAATATATATTAGTAATTGTTAATTGAGTTACCAATCCTACTATATATAATTCGCTAAGTATGTCTGTCTGTGTGTGGGTGTGTGTGTCTGTCTGTACGTACGTCCGTCTGTCACGAAATTCATAGCGCGCTTCGCTGCAGGCTGTATTTTGAGCATGGTGTAGCGGGTGGGACAGCAACATATTTGGTGGGGTGTATAAAGTCATACCGACTGAGAAGATCTACTAAGAGGCGCTGAAATGCATATTTCACGAAATTCATAGCACGCCGTAGCCATGGTCCAGGGAAAGGCACAACCCAGGCAGAGGGCGTGTGAACTCTTCTCTTCGATCAGAAGTATAGAACCCTAGGGGACAATCACAAATGTGGAGCTCACGTGCACGGAATTCGACCGACAAGAACGCTTTGGGCTTGCAAAGTAAGCTGCTCGAGCTGCAGCGAACGAGCTCTCTTATCAGGCCGTTGTCTGGTGCTCTCTCATCTGATGCGATCTCTCGCCCCATACTCTCCTCTTCGCGCTTAGTCTCTCGTTCCTTTAGCACAGCCAATTAGGAAGGTGAGTTAGGCCTCAACCTGAGCGTTTTCGACGGATTCTTTTCCTTTTTTCTTCACTGCCGGCCCACTTGGCACCGATACATTCACATTCGTGTGCAAGAGCCACACCAGTGCGATCCTGGGGCATGCCTTTAAGGGTACTCCATCCGGACCAACTGCCTTTCCAACCTCCATCTTCCCATGTGCACGCCGAGCCTCATCCTCTGTCCAGAGTGCGATGGGACCAACTGTGGCCTCTGCTGTCTTTGTGGGGAAACTGTTCGTTCGGAAGGCCTCTGAAGTACTCTTCCCACCTCCTTCGAACATAGGCTGGCTTAGTATTTCGCCGTTGTTGCTCTTCACGCTCTTCACCACCCTGATATCTTGAGTAGCCCGATGCCGGGCTTAGGCCAGTCTGAAGACGAACTTCTCTGCGTTTCTGCCTTCCGACTTCTCGTACAAGACGTCCATCTCCGTGTTCTTTGCCTTGGTTACGAGGGCCTTAAGGAGCCTCTTGCAACTCTTGTAGACAGCGAGGTCCTCCGGGCTCCGGGTCTTCTGCTAGCCTTTATATGCTTCCTTCTTCTGCTTCACTACTCACTGGACCTCCTCGTTCCAGTACCACGCCGCCTTGTCTCCTCTGAATCCACATCGCGTTTCGCCCAGTACCTCTTGGCGCGTAGGATGATCTCAGCTGCAGTGCCCAAGCCTGCTGCACTGGTCCCTAAAGATCTGGGAGAACAACTTCCAGTATCCTTCGCTTGGGGTCGCTCTACTGTGCAGGATTCTCCTCTTGGTTCTTACCTTTGTCTTCTTGGAGAGCTCCATGGCTATGTCTGCCAGGAGTGGGAAGCTAGCTCCTCGCCAGGGAGTACCTTGACGTTCTCCACAGTTCTGAGGGATGATCTTTTTACCAGCACATGGTCGATTTCCGTTTGTCGTCCTCCACTGCTGTATATGACCTTATGAGTCTTTCTTTTCGCGAAGAACGTGCTGCAGATTGCCGCTCGTGCGGTCGGCGGTAGCAGGTCCCGGACCCTCTCTCCCTCGGCGTTCCTTCATCCTATTCTCTACTCTGTACACCCTTCTAGGCATCTCTTTCACTGATACGTGACCATCAGATCACCTTGCTATGTTAAGCCTCCAATCGTTCGATGCATCGTCAAGCATGAGATAAAACGTCCGTGTCATCGTAGGCAATCCGCTTGCGTGCCTGCTACACAGAACAGTACTATTTCGGTACCATCCTTCGTGTCTATCCTCAAAGCATATCCGATCGCAGATCCTGTTTCATCTGACGAGACATTGGTCTTGAGCCGACTCCGTTACCGCTTATTGGCCACAACGTTCCGCATGACGTCTTTCCCTCTTGTAGTAGAGTTTGACACCTTCACCGAATTTCTTGGCCTGACACCTTCCAATCCGCTCTCTTATGCATAGACTTCCTGAGCGACCCTATTCACTGTTCAATGTCGAACTAGCTTCTTTGGCCGGCCGTTCCTCCTCAGTTATAGCCTCGGCATACTACACATGACTCGCGGGGTCGGCCGCACTGCGCGAGAGTCCTAGTCAATTAAGCAACAATTTTTTGCATTAGACGTGTGTTAGTTGACTGAGCGTGTTTACAGCCGGTCTGTAACTGGTCTGACGCTTCGGTAACTAGACTCATTTTTGCAATTTTGCAAGTGCCATGGTTAATTCGTGCAAGGACTGAACTCGCGATTTTGAGTGACAGACATGTTCCTAAACCTTCTCAACCAGTCGGCCTATCCTGTCCCTCAGTTTAGATCTCACACAACATAATATTTGTACTAGTGATTGTCTTTGGCGGCCTATTAAATTGTGTTTCATGCTGCCAACATATGCAAAGGACGAGAAACATGGGGGCACTTTCAACTATGGCCGATCCAGGCACAGGACTGACGAGTCTCCAACATAGTTGCACTTCACGACAAACGTTTGGGATACTAATAGCAAGACAACTATCTCGATGACTATGCGATGCAAAGTAGAAAAACCACTACGTGAAAATTCAGTAAGCAAAGCACCCGGTCATGATTTTCAGCAGCTTCTAAGGGTCGTGGCTGCTATATACCCAAGGCGGCCGACAGACAATGACTTTTGTCACTAAATGAATATTTAATAATATTAGTAATTGTATAATTGATTACCATCCTACTATATATAATTCGCTAAGTATGCTGTCTTGTGTGGGTGTGTGCTGTCTGTCTCTACGTACCAGTCCGTTCTGTCACGAATTCAAGCGCGCTTTCGCCTGCAGGCTGTATTTTGGCATGTGGAGCGGTGGGACAGCAACATATTTGGTGGAGTTATAATATACAATCCCCCCCCCCCCCCCCCCCCCCCCCCCCCCCCCCCTCCCTACCGACTGAAATATACTAAGAGGCGCTGCAAATGCAATTTCATCGAAAAATCATAGCACGCTCCGTGTATGTCGTGGGACGTTTGCGTCTCAAGAACGAGTGTACAGGTGGGAAATTATTTATTAATTATTTATCAATTAACAACTTGTAAGAGATGATTGCAAATAAAAAAATAGAGGAAACACACTTAAGTGGGAAGAAGTTCTCTAGCCATTTGAAATGCACTTCATAAATCAGTTCGCATCGACGCCGCACCATCCCCACATCCCCAGCCAGGTCCAAATCCAGTAAACGCCGTAGAAAACAGATCTCCTAGCACGGAGAAAACCGGACCCCAGCGCTCCAATCCTCATCGCAGTGCCCCCACCCAACGCCCCCAGAGCCGTGGATCGCTAGCATGTCAACATTAGCCACATACGGGCCTCAGCGTTTGTGCTCAAAAAGTGAACACAATATATCAATTTTGTGTTATCCTAGATGAGGTGGTGAGGAGTAGTCACTGAGATCATCGTTTGCACAATTGACTATTTACAGAACATATGTAACAGAGTTAACTGCCAAGTAGGATAACCAAATCTGAGACCGCAGCATGTAGGGCGGATGCAGTTTGCACCTCATTAACCTAAATACAGACCCTACCGCTGGCTCAGCGGTGCCTACAAGGTGGTTGACTTTGTTGATATATATGTATAACATTTTGATTTGAATCACATTCATCTCAGGACAGTTTATGTAGACATGGCAATGGTAATAGGGCACACCACCTCGTAGGATTATTACAATTTTTGTATAGGTGAACCAATTCCAATCGGAGTAGTGTATTTAATAACGATTCACCGTGCTAGACAAATGCATAGCCAATGCGAATCAAAAATCCACGGCACTAAGAACATCAGGAGGGGAGCACCACCACAAGGGACCAAAGGGCTCAAGTCCAAACCTCTCCACACTCCCTAAAATCCGCATCTCTCGACGCTCACCGAACCTGAACCAAAGCAAGAGACACAAGGACAGCGCAAAATCAACACAAAGACCAACACATGAAATATACTCCAAATGGCCGAAGAATGGAAGAACGCAAGAAGTCATCATAGAATCAGTATAGAAAATAATGGTCGAGTGCAAGTGATCATTGTTTCTTTGGTAGGAAATCATCTGGTTGACAGCTGTTCGTTTCTTCGCAACATGATATACTGAATTCTCTTAGATGGAAGCAGTTGGTTCGCTCACAACGTCTATATATCAAAATAGAAATCATATGCAACGGCATGTCGTAATTGTACTGAAAATGAGTTAAATATCTGGAATATCAAGAGTAGACAGTAGGTCAATCTTGCTGGACTTTCTCTTGGAAACAGAAACACTATTCACTTCCATAATGTTGAATGGAAGCATTTGCAACCATTTAGCCCCCCGAAATAAAAGGGAGTCAAGGGTCTGTGTTTGGAAACATCTGTGGATACGAACATATTGAAGAGAGAGCAACCTTACACGACCTCTGCGAGGTCTAAATACCCAATATTTGCTAGGCCTAATCCTGAGTACGCCTTTCAAAACTTTGAAACAGAAAACTAGATCATTGGAAACACGTCTGTATAGAAGAGTTTTCAATTTGAAGATTTTCAGCCTATCACTGTAGCTAGGTAGGTGTTGAGGTTGCACAGTATCACCTGCATGATCCCCTAGTCCTCTGACGTTACGAGATACATTTCCCAAAAAAATAATTTTTGTAAATGTCTGCTGCACTTTTTCGAGTTGGAGTTGTAGTTTACGCGTATTAGGGCTCCACATTGGAGAGCCATATTCAAGGATAGGTACGACATAGGCTTTATACAATTTGAGTAGTATTGCACTATTGTGGCATTGCATATTTCTGCAAATTGCAAAAAGTACAGAAAACGCCTTGCGTACGATAAGTTTGATATGTGGCTCAAAATTTAGGTCATGATTAACGAGAACTCCAAGATCTCGCACTTCCTGTGAGGAGTTTAGGACATGGTTGCCAAACGAATATTCTATGCAATTCGCCTTGCCAATATGAAGAACTGATGTTTTTGAAAGATTGACAGGGATATCCCAAGCCGAGGCCCACTCCATCATGTTCGAAATAGATTGAGAAAGAGCATGAAACACATCAACATGGGTTTCAGTGTCATAGATACCGTAGACTTTGATGTCATCGGCATATATGCGAACCTGAATCAAGTGATGTGTTTTCAACTTCTCTGGTAAATCATATGTATAAGCCAAAAAAAGGAGCGGCGATAAAACTCCTCCTTGTGGAACACCACTTGTACATGAATAGCGTCTAGAGGAAGAATTTCCAGCTTTGACACAAAACATTCTGTGAATTGAACATGTTCGGTAGGGTACAGGAAGTAATAAGGGCCGATAAGGGTTAATAAGGGGCGCTGAAACGTATATTTCACGAAATTCACTGCGCGCTTCTCCGCAGGCATGGAGCGCGCTTTGAGTGTGGTGTAGGGGGTGGGACGACAACATATTTGGTAGAGTTTGGAAAGTGATTTGATAAGAACTGATAAGATTTGATAAGAAGCGCTGAAACGCAAATTTAACGAAATTCATAGCGCGTGTCCCAGCAGTGGCGGGGCATTGGTTTCAAGAAGTGGTGCACAAGGTGGGACCGGAACATGTTCGCTGGGGTACAGGAAGTGATAAGGGCCGATAAGGGCCGCTATAAAACCGTGTTCTAGATAACGCAATTCACTTCAATGTCATCTCATTGCGTTGTTGTCACAAACATAAAATACGTTCGACCGCTACAATCCCAAAGTCTCTAAAAATGTATGATGGACGTTTAGTGATCCTACTATATATAAGCGGCTAGCGTGTGTCTGTTGTGTGTCCGTGTGTGGTGTGTGTGTGTTTGACCGGAAATTCATAGCTCGAGTCACAGTAATAACAGCGCAGTGATTCTTACATATGTTAATAGGGGGTGGGATGGGGACACAAGTGTAGCGTGACAGAAAACTGATAACGACTGATAATAGTGATAAGAGGGCTAGAAAGCGAGCATCGCCAATTCCTTCTGCCGTTCATACTTGGTAAAAGAGCGTCCATACTTACAAGTCTTATGTGGGCGCGTCCGGGACATTGGGTGGTACATGATTGCGAAGCTACAGCACACTGATAATGGTTGATAAGATGCGCTAGAACGCAAAAGTCGTCCGATTCGTTCCTGGCTCGCGTTTGACAGCAGAGCAACCATACTTACAAGTGTTATGTGGGGTGAGAAGGGGACATTGTTGGTGGGTGCAGAAACCGATAGCGATTGATAAGGGCCGACAAGATGCGCTAGAATGCAAAATCGTCGATTCCGTTGCCTGCTCGCGTTGACACCAGAGCAACCATACTTACAAGTGTATGTGGGGTGGGCGGACATTGTTGGTGGTGGCAGAAACTGATAACAGTTGATAGGTGCTGATAAGGCGCGTCAGAAAGCAAAAGTCGTCATAATCGTTACGCAACTTTGAACTGAAAAGTTCCTACAAATTGTAGTAAGTCGTAGTAGTACAAACAAAGGTGCGTGCTTATTATTTCGATATATATCCAGCTTACTTAATAGGATTTGACTGCATAAACTTTAAAAAACCAGTCTTCAGCAAATGATAAGTTCCATTTCTGATTATTAAGATAACCCGAACTCATTAAACCGCTAATCCTTTCGTGGTTCTAAATAATGATGAATGTAAATGAATGATAAGCATTAGCTCCTCACTCATGTAAATAGGCATATTTCGTTTTGATTTTGAGGCTGACGACAAGAAAATCGTATTCACCGCTAAATTATCTTAATTCAAGAAAAATGCTGGATGTTTACCGTGTTGTGATCAATATACCAGTTCAGCTCAGACGTTATACGCGTATTCTCGAAGAGCTTCAGTGAAACTGTGGAGGGTCTATCACAGTCAATAGTGAGATGATTAATGGAGTATCTCATGCTGATATTCCATGGGTCCTCCAATTTCGCTAATGTCTGCCGTGTGATGCGCGCGATAGCGGGCGAAGCAAAACTGGTAAACTATAATGGTTATTTTCATTGCAAAATCATTGGCATCAATATTATTCCACCGCTAAATCATCCTGATATCCTATAAATGGTGGTTCTCTACAAGCAGCCCTCCAGCTCTGCAATCCACCGGGCGTATTAGACGATTGGATCAAGAATGGGCGTTCTGGAAGAAAAAAATGGAAGGCCAGCCAACGTATTTCACGAATCAAGTTGTTGGTCAGCGGCGGAACCTAACGCTCCGCCGGTTGGTCAGCTTTACGGAGCTTTTCCGTGTCATGCACGCGGTAGTGTGCGGAGCTAAACTGGTTTATACATATTTCGTAAATCATACGAGCGTGATGGTATGGTGACAAGAAGGGCCACTACCGCACGTATGGTGTCTAGTATAAAATCTCAGGTCAAGTCTATCATGCGTCATCCGAACTTGTATGGGTGAATAGCTGTTCCAAGGAGACACTGCAACTACATAAATCACATCGGTAGTTTGAAGGCAAAGTCGCGCTTGGACCCACCTAAGAAGCCCTTACCATGGTCAGAAGTGTTGAGTACGCAAGTACAACCTTTCTACATTGAAATTCATCACTAATACCATAAGCGCCATGACTGACAGACTCCACCAAACTTAACATGGTCCGCCCGCTCGATAATTTGTCTGCGTCGCAATGTTGATCTGCTGTGCTCTCTCTACTCGGAGTTCTCTACTGCTCTCCGCGCTCACATTCTCTCATATCTCCCTGCCTGTCCTTTGAGCTTCTCTACAGCATAGAGCAAAATGCTCTACTTCAGAATTTTCGTTATTTTTTTTATCTCCGCTGGCGGTCCACTTCCCATCCCTACTTTCACATTTGAGTGGAATCACCCCATCAATTTAGTCCCTTTTCTTACCTTCAATATAGAATGGGCGTAGTCTAAGGGTTAAGATGTCATCCAGACAGTTGAAAAATCGGCAGTACAGAGAAAATATTCAGTGAGTAAGATATGTAGTTTCCGCATAGAGCAGTACTTCGGCTAGTTCTTTTTTGCAGGGCCGGTTCTGCTGTCGTCGGCTGAGGTACATCCGGAAAAGAGTGGGGCTTTTTTTCTCACTAGACGCATGTGCCAAGTTCTCTGGTATTTTCACACCTTGTGAAGAATACTGTCCTACTCCAGAAATCCCGTCTGTGCCCGAAAAGCTGCTCCGGCTGCAGAATGCGTAACAGGCAGCACAACCTTGTCATCGTGCACTTTCACGTTTTCAAAGTTCCGCCGAGTCTGGTCGTGATCGAATCGCTCGGCTGAGGTTCATGGTTTATAGAATCCATTCTACATTTTATTTCGTAATATGAAAAAAGGTTTGTCCCCATTGAGTGAAAGAAGGTGGAAGAAGGGAAGACGGTCCTGCATAACCGCAATTTTTTGCGACATCCCTTATCTGCTTTCTCGGACTTTTCAACCTATCCCATGTGACGTGGAACAACAGATACCTATGCCCGATCCAGTCACGGTTGTCTCATCAGTTCTAAGCACATTTGGTTCTATCGAAATTTCCAGCTGATTTTTACCAACGTTCGATATTCAAAGACCACCCTCACCACCTTCGAGGTCTCGCCATCCCCACACAATCTTTCCAAAATATAACTGCATAGCAGAATATTTTGTTCAAATTAACAGTTTCAGTCAGTCGTCAGACAGTCGGGTGTGTCTCAAGTGGTACGATTGGAAATTTCAGCACCTAATTAGTGCTGCGTCGCGACGAGGTGCGAAGTGACCTCAAATTTTGGCACCTAATTAGTGCTGCCTCGCGACTAGGCGCCAACTATCTGTGCGCGAGAGGCGCCGTACATGTCCCATAATGGTGCAAAGGATTGACGAACAACATTTCGGAAGGGAGAAGACAGGTGTAATTATTCGTTCATTATTACTACTTTTCAATCTTCTGACTCCTGTAAACAAACCGAAGTAAATAAAATTGGAGTTCGTATTCACTATTATTATTACCAGTTTAGCTCCGCACGCAACCGCGCCATCACATGGTAAGCTTTAGTGAAGCTGGACACTTGCTGAATATTAGGTCACTGGTTGAGAAAATAACAATAAGATGTTGGGAAGATGTGTCACATGAATTTCAAAGGCCGTCCAGTTTTGCTGAAGATTGTAGCGTAATGCACGCAGTAGCATGCGGAATGAAAATTACACCTATCATGACTTCGTAAACATTTAGCATTGATATCGAGCTCGGGTGATTTAGCGAGAATTTCCACAATTGAAGAATCGATGTGTAAGTGAGATATAACCAATCAATCAGCATCTAACCATGATGGAGATTGCAAATATGATGATTTGCAATTCGTCCAAGTCCAGATAGTAGCTCAACTTTCTCTGCTTCTTTGGATGAAAGGGTAGGAATGGAACATATTCACGTGCTAAGGACCTGGTTTAGTATAATTGAGTACCTCCTCAAGTGGCGCTACTTTTCAGTATCAGTACGTTGCCGCTCATACCACTTTCTGTCGTCTACATTCAACCCTCGCCACCTTGATCGCTTGCCAGTGATAATTGCAATGAAGTTGTAGAGACCTGCATTGAAACGCTCTTATTCCTTGTCATTTCTTTTCAGTTCATACTGTTCGCAATCGGTGTCCCGGTTCCGACCTCCACGCAACGTGTAGGAGCTAATATTTACTGTCACCACGTAGGCTGCAATGAAATTACAGTACTCGAAATCCTAACTTCCTTACCAACCGTTATCGCTTGTTATCACTTCTGACCATCCGCTATCAGTGTTCCCGTCCCATCCCCTATACCACATGTGAGAGCCAAGGTTCCATTGTAACGGCCGTAACGAAACTGGTGGTATCCGCACTTTGACGCTCCTTATCAGTTCTTATCAGTTGCTACCACATTCTTTCACTCAACTGCTTGGTCCCCGCCTCATACCACATATCATACATAAGTGCGAATTCTCCACTGTCAACACGAACGGTGCAACGAAATTGGTGATAATATTTTCAATATTTCGACGTCCGTCATAAGCTCCTATCAGTACTTCACTTTCCGCCACCCATCATCAGTGTTCACCTCAGGTCCCCTATATATCCTAGAAGTTTGAGCTCTCGGTCCAAAGGGGGTGAAGTTATGAATTTCCGGTCAGACACACACACAAAACCGCTTAGCCGATTATATATAGATAGGATTATTATTACTATTATTATATTATTATTATTATATTATTATTATTATTATTATTATTATTATTATTATTATTATTATTATTATTATTATTATGATCATGTCATAAATAAGATTAATTATTATTACCAGTTGGCGCCGCACGCATTGCGCGCGCAACTCAGATCTATGGCGAATTTTGATGATGCGACGAAAATTTTCAAATTTGGCTTGATACAATACGAATATCTGAATTCTCCGCTAAAATCCACTAATTCACTAAATTCTATCCGCTCTTTCTTCGTCAACCATTATCCTATTTTTCTCGGTCCTCGGCCCGGACAATAATTCTCGTGGCGAACTCCGTCTACTCCGGTGCGTGCCCTGCCGACCAATGGCATTTGGCTCCCTTCTTTTCACCGACCTCTACCCCCTTTTTCACCGGTCTCTGGTACCTCTTGGAACCAAATTATGACACTTTCGGCAAACTCCGCCCACTTAGGTGCGTGCTCTACCCAGTAATAGCAGTTGAGCTCTTTTCCCTCACCAACCTCTAACCCCGTTCTCCCCTATCTCTAGGACCTCTTGCAACCGAATTGCGACACTTTTGGCAAACTCCGCCCACTTAGGTGCGTGCTCTACCCACTAATAGCATTTGACCTCCTTTCCTTCGCCGACCTCTACTCCCTTTTTCCCAGCCTCCTGGACTTCTTGGAGCCGAGTTATGAATTTTCGTCGTAAACCCCGCCCACTTTGGTCATGTCCCGCCCACCATTGACAGCTGGCTTCCACTCCTCCACCCACCTCCATCCACCTTTTCCGCGACCTCAGGGACTTCTTGGAGCCAATTCATGAATTTTCGTCGCAAACTCCGCCCACTTTGGCCAAGCCCCGCCTACCATTGGCCGTTGACCTCCACTTTCCCACCCAACTATATCTTTTTTTCCCCACTCTCCGGGACCTTCTGGAACCGAGTTTTGAATTTTCGTCGCAAGCCCCACCCAATTTGGTCAAGCTCCGCCCACCGATGACAGCTGGCCTTCACTCCCCCCACCAGGGTCAACCCTGCGTTGCGCAAATTCCCAAATTTTTACGACCCCCTTCCTTTTCGGGGGTATCGGTACGACCCCCCTATATTAACTATCATGTCTTTCACATAATTTAATGCTCATCAATGCTCATCAATGATGGCAGTCACCAACATGGAGAAGTGGTGGACCGTGGTCAATCCGCGCGCTTTGTCTCGCTCAGAGGAGGAAATCGAGGCAAATGAAGTTTTATTCATTAAATAGAAGGAATTTCCAAATTTTTGCGTAAACCAATACATCATTTTAATCGTAAAGATTTCTACTTTCAGAAACCCCCAGGATTTTTTCGATCTCTCAGCTTTCCTTACCTTATAATCTGAAAAACTAAACCTTCAAGCAATTACATTGCAATCCAAACCCCTTCATTCAGAAGGTTATATTTTTTTTCGGAAGCTGTTTCATGAAATCGGACACCAAAATTTGAAAAGTATAAATAGTTTTCTTCCTGAGGAGTATTTGAAATGTTATGGATGTTCAGTATTTCGAAAAATCGTGCGTTGTTCCGTTTTCTGTGCACACGCTAGTTTTTGACATTCAAACGTTAATAACTTTCTTCATACTCAACATTTTGCAGATGTCTAAGGCTAATTAGAAACTAGAGGATTGGAGCTTTCGAACAAGCACCTGAAAATTTTGCAGCGATCATTTTTC